>PIJE02001420.1:113812-120070 GCA_002895965.2 Coryphaenoides rupestris
GTGCTGGAGGGTGCAGGCACTGAGTCCATTAATTCAATTAGGTGGCTCTTCTGCGCACACCGCCCCGTGTTGCTAAGGCTAGCGGAGCACTAATCCTGCGGGTTCCCAGCCGAGAAATGCCTTTAAGCTGCAGTTTACCCGGGCTCAGCTTAGGTTATCCTCGGGTTGGACAAAGGCTTCCGCATCCTCTGGCCGGGGTTCAGGGTGAGAGCTGAAACCGGACAGGGGGACTAAGGACTCTAAAAGGCTCCTCCTCCCCTTTACCTGCTGCCTTGAACTGGTCGAGGAGGCGGAGCCTGACTCCCTTCTGCAGGTTGAAGTAGTCGTCGTCCTCATCTGGAGACTGCAGGTACAGAGGAATGTGCTGGAAGACCAGAACATGCTGGGGCTTAGGCTCCTGGGAACACACACAAAGTTGGTAATGTGATTAATTTGTATACATTTTTTTCATGTGTTTAAGTTTCCAGATTAATCGCAAGCGTTAACGTGTTAACGTTGACAGCCCTGAATATAATATAATATAATATAATATAATATAATCCAACACTATTGTACAAAAACCCCACCGCACTGAACAAAAAAATTTAACAGATAAAAGTAGGGGTGTTGATGAAGTGATTGACAGCTCCATCTCACCATCAGGCAGCTCCGTAGCTCCTCCTCCAGCCACGCCTCCTGCGCCTCTTTCAGCGCGGAGCACAGCGAAGCGTCGTAGAACAGCTGGGAGTTGAGCACCAGGCACAGGACTCCGCCCACCTGACGGAGAGACCGCCTTAATCAACCTTTCATGGTTTTGCTGGGGTGACCGGACCCAGCCAGACCGCAAGGGCCCCAGCCAGACCCCCAGCCAGACCCCAAGGGACCCAGCCAGACCCCAAGGGAACCAGCCGGACCCCAAGGGCCCCAGGCAGACCCCAGGCGGGACCCAGTGGGTGATCCGTGGCTTGAGAGCCGCTCACCCAGAAGCTGAAGTAGTCGTCCCCCCAGGCCTGGCGGTACTGCTGCACGCTGGCCGGCGTGGGGGTGTTGCCCAGGTCGTGGTTCCCGCTCACAAACACCAGCGGAATGGATGGATCAGTACCCTGCAGGGCCCGCTTCAGGTCCTCCTCCTGCCCAGCCCGGTACGGGGAGTCTGGAGGGGAGAGCCCAGGAGACAGATGGAGAGAGAGAGGAGAGAGAGAGAGAGAGAGAGAGAGAGAGAGAGAGAGAGAGAGACCGAAACAGAGAGGGAGAGAGAGAGACCGAAACAGAGAGAGGGAGAGAGAGAGACCGGAACAGAGAGAGAGAGAGACCGAAACAGAGAGCGAGAGAGACCGAAACAGAGAGAGAGAGAGGGGAGAGAGTGTGAGAGAGAACCAGAGAGGCAGAGAGACGTTTTCAGTATATTGCGTTTATTTCTCAGTAATGTTCCCGTCTCGCCCCAGTGTTCATATCCCTTCATGGTGTTGTTCAGCTGGTGGAGATCATGTGATTAATGACACGGCTTACCTAAACACAATAATGTTAGCTTTGGGCAATATTACCTGCGTCTTTTCAACTGAAATTAAGGGAGAGAGAGAGATAGAGAGAGAGAGGGGGGGGATGAGTGGGCGAGTAAATGTAACAATAAAAAAGAGAAATTAGTGAGCGAGAGCAACGGTGGGTGATGAAGAGGAGGTATGTAAAAGAAAGAAAGACACAGACGAAGAGAGAAAGAGAGATACAAAGAGAGAGACAGACGAACAGAGAAAGAGAGGCAGAGAGAGAGAGAGAGGGAGAGAGACAGAGACAAAGAAAGAGATAGCTAGAGAGGCAGAGGGAGAGAGAAACAGCCGAGAAATGCTATAATTGGTGTAAGCCTGGTGTAAGGATGACATGAGCAACAGGCTGCGAGTGTGACCAATACAATGTGTTCACCCACCATACATATACTAGCCTAGTGCTAGGGCCCCCTCCGAAACACACAGGCTGGTGAATATTGAATCCATCCGCTTTATTGCAATTTTGTAGAATTAAGAAGCAGGTGGTAACTGCTAGCATGCTAGCGCTCCCTGAGTGTGTGTGGTGATGGCTGGGTTGAACCTGTGTGCACCAATCAGTCAACACCCCCCCCACCCCAGACTAACAGGGCCAGGTGACCACACACACTCCACCAGTATGTTGTTCCGGGTGAGGATGAGGGGACGGGTGAGGGTGAGGCAATCAGAGGGAGGCTGAGCTCTCTGTTCATCGCTACACTCAATTTAATATAAAACTCTTCATTGCTACACTTTCCTTGGGCGCTACTGTTGTTTGAAGCTCCTCCCCCCAGTGCTGATTGGTCCTCACATTTTTAAGACTTTCAACAGTCTGAGAGAAACAGAACATGACCGCAAGACGGGGCCGTCTCAGGGGACTAGTTAAAATATGCATTGAGACAAAAACATCACACACACTTCAGAGACACACACACACACACACACACACACACACACACACACACACACACACACACACACACACACACACACACACACACACACACACACACACACACACACACACACACACACCCCATGCAGCACATATTTCATCAGCTATGTCGTCCTCTGGGGAGCAGCAATGACTCCTTTGTACTGTACTGCTCATTAGCCCAGTCCTGACTGTTCCTCTAATCTAATCATCCTCCCTTCCCTCCCCTCCTTCCCCTCCTTTCACTTCCTCCCTCCCTCCCTCCCCTTCTTCACTTCCTCCCTCCCCTCCTTCACTTCCTCCCTCCCTCCCCTCCTTTCACTTCCTCCCTCGCTCCCTCATCATATCTCATATATCATAAATCATCTCATATATCATATATCATCTCATATATCATATCATATATCATATCATATATCATAATATCAAATATCATCTCATATCATCATATCATATATATCATAATATCATCATATCATATATCATCTCATCATATTTTCTCCCCCTTGGTCACATCATTCGCCACCATGGAATACAATTTCACTGCTATGCCGACGACACCCAGCTTTACATCTCCACCAAATCCATCACTCCTGCCATTCTCTCCACTCTCACGGACTGCCTCACTGAAATTAAAACCTGGAACAACTTCCTCAAACTCAACTGCAATAAATCTGAAATCATCATAATCGGCCCAAAATCTCTCCTCCCCTCCGCCCAGAACTTCTCACTCTCCATCGACGGACACACAGTCACAGCCTCCCCCCTGGTCCGTAACCTCGGCATCATCATGGATCCCACCCTCTCCTTCAAGTCACACATCAGCAAAATATCCTTCTTCCACCTCCGTAATATTGCACGACTCCGCCCCACCCTCTCCTCCTCAGCTGCAGAAACACTCATCCATGCCTTCATCACCTCCAGATTAGACGACTGCAACAGCATTCTTTATGGTTTACCTTCCACTGCCCTTAAAAAATTGCAATATGTTCAAAACTCAGCTTCCCGGTTACTCACCCACTCCCGCTCCAGAGAACACTTCACACCCATCCTCCAACACCTTCACTGGCTTCCAATACAGCATCGAATCCATTTCAAGATCCTCCTCATTACCTACAAAGCTCTCAATAATCTCGCCCCCTCATACCTGACAGATCTCCTCCATCGCCACTCCCCCACTCGCCACCTTCGATCTGCCGATGCCAACCTTCTCACCCCTGACCCCCATCACCAAGACCAAGTACCGCACCTTGGGGGACAGAGCCTTTGCTGTCGCTGCCCTAACCCTCTGGAATTCCCTGCCTCCTAACATCAGAAACTCTGACACTCAATTCTTTTAAAAACCACTCAAAACCCACCTTTTCAAGAAAGCCTACAATATCTGACCTCCACCATTCTCTTTCACTCTACAACCTCTATTTGTTTTTGTTTCTGTATTCTGTATTCCGTATCTGTGTACGTTTGTTATATGTTTATTTTTCATTGTAAAGCGTCTTTGAGTACCCTTTAAAAGCGCTATATAAGTCATATGTATCATCATATATCATCATATATCATCATATCATAATATCATATCATATATCATCATATCATCATCTCATTTCATATCATATATCATATCAGTGTATTGCGCTCAGGACATTGCGGTGACCTATAAATGCAGATTAAGGGTGGGGGGGGGGGCTGGGTGATGAGAGGAGAGCTTAGCTCTTAGCCGAGAGGCGACGGGGAAGTCATGGAGAACATATATAAATATACATCTATAAATATATATTTAATAGAGACTGTGAGAGGGTTTCATGTCCTGCTTAGGAGAACATCACAGTGGCAGAGAGAGCATGGCGGTGGTGCTGGTGGTGGAGGTGGTGGTGCTGGTACTAAGCCACCCTCAGATAGGGAAGAGATTGTGCAGATTGAGACCGAACGCAGGGCAGAGACACGGGCATCAACATGTTGTGTCTGCACTGCACCACCTCTTATATAATCTGAAGATCAAAACCCAATCTTTTCTTACGGTTTTATCAGTGGGATGAACAGCTCACACAAAACAGAGTGGAGGGAGGAAGAGAGAGAATTAGAGAGACAGATGAAGACATTGAGTGAGTGAGGAAGAGAGAAAGGGAGAGAGATAAAGAGAGAGGGAGAAAGAATTAGAGCGAGTGGTAGGCATTAAATAGGTGTCTGTATGGTTGTTCATCTCTTCTCTCCTCCTTCCTTGAGGCCAAACAGCAGCCCATGCTAGCTTCCTATAATTGTCATGCAAAGGCAGTTAGCGCAAACTGTTAGCTTGTGGCTCGCTTATTTCCACGAGCCATCATGTCTCCAGTATGATTCTCTCCCTCTCACACACACACACACACACACACACACACACACACACACACACACACACACACACACACACACACACACTGACAGATTTAGTCCTGTCAAGATATGGGCACAGGCATACAATGTTCCCCATGTCTTACTTAACATATCACTTGTTCTAGCTGAAGTAAAGCAGGTTATTTCCAGTGAAATGTAATTTAAAATTTTATCAAGTCAGGTTCATTGCAACCTGTAATACGGTGCGCTGTGACAAATTGAGACAGCTGTGGTTCTGAGATATGGCAATCACTTGTTCGCCTTTGGCACAATTGATTGTTTTTTGTGACCTGAATGCTCACTAAATCACTTGAGACAGCAGAGGGTTTCAGTGGCCTGCAAATAAATCAATAGTTGCTTCATATCCACAACCAGCACCCGGCACAGGAACCTCACAGCTCCCACCGGGCAACAGGAGTCCTGCCGCTTCCCGGGTCAGAATGCTCAGGTTCTGGGGGTGGGTGTATGGACACACGAATATTAACACGATGCATTTATCTCCTCCAACTGATCTCGAACATTCTCCTTGGAGATGAGAGCAGAGGCCTGCTCAGATCCTCAGCTTCAGGGATGGAAAATGAACTGATTAATGTATACACCCCCCCCCCCCCCCGGCTTAATTAAAACGCTCGGTGAAAGAACTTCAACTGTGGCGATAGATGGCTCACAATTTGGCATCAACATCGGGGGGTTTGATCTCTGATACCCCCCCCCCCCCCCGCTGATCTCAGTTATTGCCAGAACGAGGCTGACGGCTCACCACCATCATCATCACACCATCATCATCACACCAACATCATCATCATCACACCACCATCATCATCATCACACCATCATCATCATCATGGAGGACACGAGGCCCTGAGACTCCACACTGCTTTTAGATAATCCTGCTGCTGTGTTCTGGAGGCCAGTGTGACCGCATTGTGTTCACTTCACAACTGAGTAACTGTCTTCTCTGCTTAGGTGCTGTAAATAAATATTGACGTTTTAGGACAGGAGAAAGTGACTCGCTGTCGAATAGTTTACTTTTCTAAACCGCTAATTAGATATTGAACTCAATTATTGATGAGTGTGTTTAATTGACAACCCCCCCCCCCCTGAAAAACCAATCAAGGAATGCATTACACAACAGGTAACTGACCTGCTGTGTGTGCTCCGGTGTTCACCCTCCAGTTCTATGTTTAGCCTGGTGCTTTCTAGATCTGCCTGTGAAGTAGCTTGTATGGCCATAGGCTCACCTCAGTGCTTCAAGATGGAGGTGTGTGTGTGTGTGACAGACGGCCAACGTGTGTGTGTGTGTGTGTGTGTGTGTGTGTGTGTGTGTGTGTGTGTGTGTGTGTGTGTGTGTGTGTTGTGTGTGTGTGTGTGTGTGTGTGTGTGTGTGCGTATTGTAGTGCAATCTAAACAAATGAGATTATTTATTGCATAACAGCCTGAAAAATACATTAAAACATGGGG
>PIJE02001421.1:0-72178 GCA_002895965.2 Coryphaenoides rupestris
CCAGAGAAGAGATTCGATCCTCGTGCTCCTCCCCTAGCAAGTGCAGAGGTGTTCCGAGCAGATCACCCCAAGACAACCCTAACTGCCCCCAAAGACCTTTTTGTTGCTTGATTGTTGCCACCGCCGTCGTCGGTGATGAATGTGTGTATGATGGGATGGATGGATGAAGTGTGTATATGGAAATGATGGATGTGGAATGGGTGAATGTGTGTATAGTGGATGATGGATGGATGGATGAATTGTGTATGAATGGATGGCATTGACACTGACAAGATTCGTGTGGTATGAATGGATGGATGCGATGGATGGATGATGTGTTATGAATGGATGGAATGATGATGGGTGAATGTGTGGTGCAGTTCAGAGAGAGAGAGAGAGAGAAAGAGGGATAGAGAGAAGGGAAGTCGAAAAGGAGAGAGAGAAGGAGAATGAGATAAGGGGGAGGCGGAGGAGAGAAGAGAGGAGGAGATAGATAAGGGGAGGGGGAGGAGAGAGAAGAGAGCATGGAAACAGAAGGAGGGGAGGGAGGAGGAGGAGGAGAGGACAGGAGACAAAGGAGAGGAGGTGACAAGGCAAGTGATGCTCAGTCACAACTGTGCGGGACGGCCGCGCTGGCGAGGACACATTTACACTTCCCACACGCCCCCCCCCGGGAAAAAAAAAAAAAAAAAAAAAAAACACCTTGGGGGCTTTTTGGTCCCCACCCAAAGGGGGGGGCGTGGGAAGTTTTTTGGGTTAAAATGTGGGGTGCCCTGGGGGTTCCCCGGGCCCCCCCGCAGCAATGCCCTGGGGGGTTAAACTTCTGAGCCCAACCCTGCGGCCCGCGAGAATTAGAATTATTGCTTCAGTGAGCTGAGGAGTACCTGGTTTGGTTACAAACTCTTCTCAGCCTTGAAATGTCTCTCTCTCTCTCTCTCTCTCTCGCGCTCTCGTCGTTCTCTCTGTCTTTGTATCTCTCTCTCTCTCTATCTCTTCTCTCTGTCTGTCTGTCTCAATTCTCTCCATTCATCTTTCCAGTTGGCTTTATAATGTAATATTGCAAGCGATAACAACATATACAACTACACATACAAAGATTGCCTTTTAGTTGAACGACAAAGAAAATAAACAAATGATAAATTGAAATCATTCATCAAATCAATCCAATACCATCTCTCCTGTCTTCCTGTCTCTGCGTATGTCTCTCTTTCGATGCCTGTTCTCGTTGCATTTGATCTCTCTCTCTCTCTCTCTCTCTCTCTATCTAGATTTTCCCTCTTCTCGTCTCTGTTCTGTATGTCTCTCTTTTGATTTTTCTCTCTGTTTGCCCTTGTCTCTCTCTCTCTCTCTCTTCTCTCCTTCTCTCCACTCTCTCCTCTTCGTCCTCTCTCGTCTTCTCTCTTGCCGTCCCAACAGTGAGAATGCTTGAGTGTATATAAAATGGTTGGTGAGCCTTGAGCTGTTGGGTGATGGAGGGTTGTCTGGGTTTGGTCTGCCTGGAACACCAGAGGCAACTCCAATTTTTGTCTCAATACTTCCCTTCTTCTTCAAGGTTTCTTCCTTGATCATTCTGGGAGGGTTTTTTCTCTTTGCTTGATTGCTTGCTTCTTGGGTAGGGGGCTGTAAAACACTCCGGACTGTAAACTGAGATTAAGAGCTGGACAAATAAAACAGACTTTACTTGACACAGCACAAATTTAGTGTTTTGTTGGTGTTGTTGTTCAGAGTTGCTGAATTGGTCAACATGAGGGTTAGGGATATAGACGCGACCTGTTTAACTCTGTGGTGTCTTTCACTAGTGTTCCATTCATTCATTAATTTTTCTTTCACCCATCCACTCACTCTCTCACCCTCAATCACTCTGACTCATTTGGTCATCTTCTGTGCCCATGCGATTAATGTGTGTGTGTGTGTGTGTTTGTGTGTGTGTGTGTGTGTGTGGTGGTGTGTGTGTGTGTGTGGTGTGTGTGTGTGTGTGTGTGTGTGTTGTGTGTGTGTGTGTGCGTATGTGTGCGCGTTGTGTTGCGTGCATGTGGTGGATTGGTAATCGTTACATGTTTGTGTGTATGCATGTGGTGTGTTGGGCTATCCTCTATCTCTCACTCTCACCTCTCACTCACACACAACACACACACACACCACACACACACTCCTCTATTCCTCTCTCTCGTCTCTTTGAACCTCTGTCTGCAGTTCGCAGCAAGATTGTCTTGGTGGCGGGGCCTTCACAGTGATTGGCAGGTTCCTCAGCTCCTGGGGACTCATGGTGTCTCACGCTCTCATCATCACTCAGCCTGTGGTCTCACTCTCCCCATTCTGTTGTATTTCTCTTCTCTCTAAAATAACCACTCTCTCTTCTCTCCTCTCTCTCGCTACCTACATCTCCTACCTCACTTTTCATCTTTCTCTCTAAACCTTTCTCTCTACTTTACTCTCCTCTCTCCCTCTTTTACTCTTCTTTTACTCTCTCTTTACCATACCTGTTCTCCAATCATCTCTTAATCTCTTGCCTGGCTGCAGTCTTCTTGATTGCGGTCTCTCTCTCCCTCTCTCTCTCTCTCTCCACCGGCTGGGTAGCCTCGAGACAGGGAAGTGGCGTGCTGGGACTGTTGCACGCTGGTACGTTGAGCTGGGACTGATTGCGTTTGGTTCGGGCCAACTCGGCTGCTTCGCGCAGTCCACCGGGCACAGACTCGGTGCGCAGCAAAGAAACCGTGACTCTTTTTAAAAGCAAAGGCAAGCGCGCCTTCATTTGGCGGGGTGTGGAACTGCACTCATTTCCATTGACTCCATCTCAACAACATGGTCTTTGGTCCCGCCGTTTCATCCAAAAGAATTACTGGGAGTGAATAATAGAGAATGAGTAGGATAGCATTGATTGGTAGATATGGGATCGAATATAGAACGTATAAGCGTCCTCCACGTGGCATTTTTGGTCCATTACCTTGATGGGTAACCGATTAAAAGATACCGTTATGACAATGAGTCCTCTGCTTCATTGAGCTGATTTGAAAAGGAACGCTCAAAAGTGAATGACTTTATTATTATAATTGTATTTATAGAAATAATCTGCAAGTAACGAGTGCTGATGTACAACTTTGAGTCACTGGAGCACAACACACACACACACACTTGCACACACACCCCACCACACCTCAGCACAACACACTCTCTCTCTCTCTCTTTCTCTTTCTCCCTCTCTCTCTCACACACACATAGAATTGCATGCCACTGTACATAAACACACACCTGCACACACCGCAACAAGCACACGCACACACCACACTCTCTCTTTTTTTGTTTTTCTCTCTCTCTCTCTCTCTCTCACACACACATGATTTCATCACTTACATAAACACACAACACACGACACAACAGTCATGCACACACACACACACACACCAGCACACACACTCTTCTCCTCTTTTCCCTGCCCTCTCTCTCTCACACACGCCATATTTCGTGCCACTTAGCATAAACACACACACACACACACGCACAACGCACACAATTAAACTGTTCCCCCGTTTCTTCGTCTCTCCCCTCCACCCCCTCCCAGTTCTTCCCGTACGGCGACGCCTCCAATTCGCCCAGCACCTTCCGGACGTCGACAAGAAACGGCGACGGCACATCGAGCTCGGAGTTCTCATCTGCGCGCTGTCCTATCAACGTCGCGGGGAACTTCGAGCAGAAGCTCAACTGGGCCTTCAACATGTACGACCTGAGGGGACGGCAAATCACCCGCGGGGATGCTGGAAATCATGAAGATATGGGGGGGGGGAGCTCGCAGTGCTTCCATCACACTCACACCCGCTGGTATAAATAGGAGTCTCTTACAATTAGGGCAATATCCACATCGCATTGCAAATTTTCATCATCAATAGGAATCATAGGGGAATATTCCTAACATTTACATTTAGGGCATTTGGCAGACGCTTTTATCCAAAGCGACTTACAAAGAGTACATTTGTTGAAGGAAGAGGCAGCAATATATCACTGTGGTACCTGAAGATAAGAATAGAGCTGTTTTCCCAGCATTCATATTACGAGACGAAAGAACGAGTTTCATAATTGCCAAAGTTGCCTGTCATAAGTAGCTGGGCAGGCGTGCAATTCTAAGCATGATACACATCTGAGAATGAACAACAATGCTAAGTGCCATTAATCAGTGTTAAGACAAATAAACACGCAGGTTAGTGCTGGGGGGGGTTATGTAGAGTCCAGGTGAAACTCTGAACAGGTGGGTCTTGAGTCTCTTGCGGAAAGCTGGCCGAGCGACTCGGCTGTTCCTGGACATGAGCCGGCGAGCTCATTCCACCACTGCGGAGCCAAGAACCGTGAAGAGTTGGGACTTTGGAGAGCGATGTTGGCTGTTTTTAGCTGAAGGCGGGTACAGTCGTTTGGCAGAAGTTGCCGAGCGAGTGCTCGGGCTGGGGCGGTAGGGTCGACTAATGTCTAACATCATGTGCAATGACTACTCTTATTACTACTTTCTCAATACCATTGCCAACTGATTTTATTAACAGTTTTTTCAATACCTTGTTTTTTTTCCAATATTTTACCTATATTGTTTTTTCTATTAGGCTTGTACAAAATGTACATGTATTGTTAATTGTTTTCTTTTCTCATGTTGTTGGTGTTTTTGAGCAATCTCTGGCACAAGAATTTACTTCAGGAATTAAATAAATTCTATCTTATCTTATCTCTTATCTTAAGTGTACATTTAACATTTTACATTAATAAGTGTAAAATCAGCATTCTGCAGTGTGCTGCAGAGATGCTCTGGCCTACAGAGCACAGA
This sequence comes from Coryphaenoides rupestris, assembly GCA_002895965.2. NCBI lineage: Eukaryota > Metazoa > Chordata > Actinopteri > Gadiformes > Macrouridae > Coryphaenoides > Coryphaenoides rupestris. The sequence goes on from PIJE02001421.1 coordinate 4,781, forward strand.
TGTAAGACAGCATGTTTGTTTGGTTTGTTCCGCCTCCTCCTCCTCCCCCCCCCCCCCCCCACCCCCCGCAGGCCATCTACAAGATGGTCGGCACGGTGATCATGATGAAGATGAACGAGGACGGGCTGACGCCGCAGCAGCGCGTCGACAAGATCTTCTCCAAGATGGACAAGAACAACGACGACCAGATCTCCCTGGAGGAGTTCAAGGAGGCGGCCAAGAGCGACCCGTCCATCGTGCTCCTGCTGCAGTGCGACCTGCAGAAATAGGCTGCTCCGCCCCCACCTCGTCCTCCTCCTCCTCCTCAACCTCCTCCTCCTCCTCCTCCTTCACCTCCTGGACCTCCTCCTCCTCCTCCTCCCCCCCCACCCACCCACCAGCCGCCAAACAGACTGCACAGAGAGAAGTTCCATGTTCCATTCAATCTGCAGCTAAAAAAAATCCCAACAGAAATCAACAACAACAACAACAACAACAACATCAACAACAACATATACAATATATATATATGCTTGGACTGACCTTTCAACGGATTCCGCTTCTTGTGTTTGAAACACTTTGTGTGCATGAGAATGTTATTTGCTATTTAAAAAAAAAACTGAACTAAAGAGCTAAACATGATGTATTACAGCGCGCGCGTGTGTGTGTGCGTGCGCGTGCACGAGTGCAGGAGAGGGTGTGGAGATGCGGGTTTAATGTGCACGGGGATCACACGCACGTGAGCAGACACACACGTACACACACCTATACACACACACACACACACACACACACACACACACACACACTCACTATGTATTTACATATTGCACAAATATATATATATATATATAGAAGTATATAAATAAATATAGATATATACATATAATCTATATTTAACTTACTTAACGATCTACTGCCAAAATGTGAAGTGTGCAAAGTGTTTTCCACGAGCGTCTCGTTCTACTGTGGCGTCGGCGACCGACCGTTTCCCGAAGTTTACGGACTCCTCCTCCTGCCTTCATGTTCCACGGCACAGTGTGACGTCTGTACCCACGCTCTCCCCGCTAACACACTCTGTCTCTGATACTTAAATACGAATAAATAGTTACTCTGGACACACACACACACACACACACACACACACACACACACACACCACACAAAGACAGCTTCGCCTTTGTCCGACGTTTTTTGTTTTTCCGTTTAGAATGCTTGTAGCCGTCCGTAACCGAAAAATGTAAATGTCGTTAATTTGCATGCCTTTAGGTTCTGCCTTAAAAGAAAAAGAAAAAAAACGAAACAAAAAAACGAATCTCCTCTTTTTGCATCCTTCCGATATTAACTCGACGACGGAACGCCTTATGGAAGAGTTGCGGTGACGCAAAAAAGATTTTTACAGACGAGCGAGAGGGAGCGGGCCGAGCGCAGACGTGCATTTTGGCGGTTTCCTTTGGACTGCCGTGACAGTGGGAGCATGATTTCTTTCTCGTAGGCTAGCTTTAGTATGTGCTGTTGAAGTAGTAAATCCCCCCCCCCCCCAGTCTTTGTGCGTATCCATACACTAACTCATCCCACGGCTCTACTTTCCGATTGAGTAGACCACGTTGAATGCAAAAAAAACCCCACAAATACATTTCCAGTCACCGAGAAAATCTTTCAAAACGAAATACAATCAAAAGGATGAACATTGTGATATGGAAATCGCTAAATTAGAGTTTACCTCGTTAGTTAAATGCCTTCGTTGGGAGGTGTAGCCAACATGACTTAGCTAATGGCTTTAATTCGTGCGAGAACCAAAAGAATATAAAAATGACTCACTCATCTCTTGTTTGTGTGTTGAGGGAAAGTAATCAAAAAGAGAAGGACATTTTATTGTACACCAAGGCCCAATCCCATTTCCTATTTTTACCCCTCCACATTTTTTCGAGTGCCCCTGGCTTGACGACTTGCCCCTGGGAACAGAATCTAACCTCTATGAAATGGGACAACCCTTCAAGACGCTGATACGTCATCAGTAGTAGTGTGTTGCCAGATATTTTGAGTCTAATACGCTGTCTTCAGCTGCGGTCATTTCTCTAGACTGGGCGAGAGGCATCCTTCCCGCGGTTGTCGGCAGCAAATCGGAGAAATGCAACAGCCAACTCGCGATAAAAAGGAATCGGCATACAAGCTATTTGTTACGCTTGTTGTAAAGAAAAGGTCTAAAATACACTGAAACAATATTAAATTAAGATAATACGGTGGTTATGGTAATGTTTTCATCTTTATTAGCAAAGAAAATTCGTACATTTGTGATTTTCTGTAGTTGCCGATGATTCGCAGGGCATTCTGGGAAATTTCTAATTAAACTCTATTTTGAGTGTGACTCTGCCAGACCTCCATTTGGACGGCCTTGTCGTCCAACCACTGGGCCCTACCCCTCCGTCCCAACAATGACCGGGTCACCATACCTGACTAAGTGGTGGGCAAGGTGTGTATTGGGACTGGGCCTTAGAAAGACCTCAAAGCGCAAAAGAGCATTTTTCCCAACCTCCCTCAGCCCATGAAGTGTTCACCTATCACATGCTCCTCCTGCTTGCCAATCAAATCTTTTTGTACTTTTTTACTTCCCTTTCTCTTACATACGCATTATGAAGTTTACTAACCGAAACGGAAAAGATTTCAGTTCTCGTTCTTGTGTATGGCTGCCAACTGCTGTAGACAAGAGACGTGCTCGACACGATAGTACGATTGTCCGTTCAATAATCTCAATAAGTTGTGTCTGAGGTTGTCCATCCATCCAACGCTCCTCTAGGCCCGGTACGATACACTAAGCCACACTTGTCTCTTCCCAAAAACCCAAAATAAGGAACGTATTTTAAACAACCGTGTCTCGACTTGCGTTAAGACCTGTTTATATCATCTGGAGGACGTAGGAGTCATACACCTTGTCACACACTTGCTAGAGCCAGTCGCAACACAACCGCCCATTCATCAGCATCTCTTGACGACGACATATTTGACCCGGAAATGTTTCTATACAATTTCAACCCTTGTTGTTACAATCGCCAAGATGGCCGAGGTATGTAACATGTAAGCAGCGGCCACCGGTGTGTACGAAGATTCTTTTGTAGCATGCGTTGTGACCCCCCAATGACATGGCTGCACTGTCCCCCTGTGTTGTGATTTAATCGAATTAAAAAAAGTGTGAAATCTAACGCGCCACCGTGTGGTCTGGTCCAGCAACTGCATTGTTCTGCATGGAAGCGGGTATTCGCTTTGTAATACGTTTTGGAAACAAAAATTGGTTGGATCATTAGGTTGCCGTCAAGGCATGCTTTTCTCTATTGCAACCGCTAGATGTCACGCTACATGGTAAATGGATTGCATTTATATTGCGCTTTTATCCAAAGTGCTTTACAGTATTGCCTCACATTCACCCATTCATACACTGACGGCGGTGCAAACCATGCAAGGTAACAACCAACGGGTCAGGAGAAATTAGGGTTAGGTGTCTTGCTCAGGGACACCGACACTTAGCTAGGCGGAGCCCCGGGGTCCCCTGGGTCTTGAGAATTCTTATCATTTGAAATTAAATGTAAAATTGAGCAGGAAAACAACTCATGCAACCTCAGAGAGCTCCGGAGACAGGTCTCTGAGACAGAGAGAGGCCTCTCAGATTCATAGAAACAAACAATACACCATTATGTTGATCTTTAATGAATACAGAACACTGGAGTACATAAAAAATGAACTTTATTTTACAGAAAACAATCTTACAATCTTTCTTCAAACTGATCGACCCTAGAAATTGTAATTGCATTTGCAATGGTTTAACTGGATTGCAGTTTATGGTAATTATTAAGGTACATTTCAACAGAAGGGGGAATCTGCAGATGCAAAACATACATAGGAAAATAAAAATAATAAATTGCTACCAGCTTTTATACAAAGTAAACTTGTCTCGCTGACATCGACAGCATAAGACAAATGATGAATATGAATTATGGTGTTCAAAACAAAAATCAGTAGAAAAAGACCAAAGGAGCAAGAATGTGACAGAGTGGCTGGGGGGGGGATAGACAGGCCCTGGGGAGAGAGAGAGACATAGAGAGAGACAGGCCCTGGGGAGAGAGAGACAGGATGGGGGAGAGAGATGGTGGGGGGGAAAGACAGAGAGAGAGAGAGAAGCGGAGAGAGACTGGCTCTGGGTAGAGGGTGGTCCGGGGAGAGAGAGGCCGGTATGGTAAGCGGGGGACGGGGGGGGTGGGGGTCCAGGCGGTCTCTACTTGGGCGGGTCCGTGTTGATTCCATATTTCTCCTTCAGGAGCTTCAGCTGCTCCTCCTTCTTCTTGGTGTCCATCTTCTGGAAGGCCTGGAAACAGTAAACCACACCGTGAGTCGGAAGTTTAACCCAAGGTGAAATATTAAAATCGTAAAGCAATATGTGGCCGGTCACACAGCACATACTCATGATATTTTAGTTTTGTTCATCTTTAAATTGTTATTTCAATAAAATGTGTTTTTTTTTTTAACCATTGAACCATTTAAAATGTCTATTTCCTTGATTGGAGAGAACCTTGCACATCCTACATCTCAGGATGGTGTCAGTAAGGCGTAGCAAGTAAGCTAGCGGTCCAATGAAATGCACCACATGATCACATACTCTGTTGGCGTTGTAGTAGAGGACCACCAGGTAGCGGTTGCACACGTTGAAGCCCGAGAGATGGTCGCAGGCGTTCTTGGCGTCAAAGATGTCCTCGTAAACCACGTAGGCCGTTCCTCTGGACTCTGGCGTGTTTCCGCTGAGAATACACAGGAGGAACATCCAACACCGATGACTCTCATTCTCGCCCAGTTTTACAGAAGCAGAATCAACACAAATGCAAACTGTGTTTACCTTCACTGTTCTGAGCGTTTGGAAATAGTTGTACAACAATTTATTACCTGATTATATGTTGTCAAATTACTATTACATTTACATTTAGGGCATTTGGCAGTCGCCTTTATACAAAGCGACTTACAAAGAGTACATTTGTTGAAGGAGACAGCAATATATCACTGTGGTACATAAAGATAAAAATAGAGCAGGTTTCAAGCATTCATAATTGCAAAGTTTCATAATTGCTAGGTTGCCTGCATAATAGCTGGGATAAGAGCAGAAGTGCCATTCTGAGTGCAGTACCAACATCTAAGAACATACAATAATGGCATGTTAAGATGCATGTTAGTACTAGGGTTAAGAGAGGGATGGAGGGAGGGTTATGTAGAGTCCAGGTGAACTCTGACACAATGGCAGCACAGCGTGTGTGTGTGTGTGCATGTATTCGTCCTTACGTCCTGATCTGGCGGATGGGTCCGTACTTCCCGAAGATGTCGTACATTTCCTCGGCGGTGATCTTGTACGGGAGGTTCCTGATGTAAAGGATTCTGTTCACCTCGGGAGGCAGCCGGATCTACGAGAGGAGGAAGAGACCGTTTAATAACCTCCACCGGGGGGATACAAGAATTTCCTTCGAGGATAAATAAAGTTCCATTCTTCTATACATCAGTCAACATGATACACATACTTTGTGTAATTCACTGTAAATTTGCACATTTCTGCATATAATTGCACAGCCATTTCCTTCTTATTTTACAATCTGGCCTCTGTACAATTGCTTCTTACATTTTTTTAATTTCTATAGAATTATTTTGTTAGAGTTTATTGAAAATGATTCCATTTATATATATATATATTCTTGATTTTGACTTTGCTTTTGCTTAATGTGAGGCACCAAATCACCACAGCAAATTGCTTGTGTGTGAAAAGCTCCTTAAAAAGTGTCATGAATGTGACTGTGTTGAGCTGATCAGGATTAATCAATAATAATAATAATAACAATAACCAACACAAGGCAACACATTCACACTCTTCTATCTTCAGCTTTCTATTAAAGACAACTTCAAATCAACATGTTAAAAGTGTGTTTGTGTTCTGAAGTAGCATTAGCATTAGCTCGCTATATTGGCTAGCTGTCGTTAGCACAGAAGCTTCATGTGTTCACGGTCGAACGTAAGGACTCACGTTGGCTCGTTTCGCCGCTTGCATCGCCATGGCGAGGCGGTGAGGTGTAGAACGTTCTAATGTGTAGAATGTGTAGAATACGGAGAATATAAAGCGGATCAGAGCAGTAATGTGGATCAATATGAACAGAGCGCAGCGCGGCACCGCTACATGGACTCCACTGCTGCTGCTGCTAGTGGGCGGAGTCGCATGCTGGTGATGATGACGCACTTCCGCTACGTAGAGCGGGACGGCGACGCCTTAACGTCATCGTTCTAGATAGAATAGAATAGAATAGAATAGAATAGAATAATAGAATAGAATAGAATAGAATAGAATAAAATAAAATAAATACAATAGAAGAATAGAATAGAACTTTATTAATTCCGAAGGAAATTCTTGTGCCAGGTTACATAGCAATACAGTACAATAAACAATATGGAAAACAACAGAATGATAAAAATAAACTAACGGATTTACAGATTTACAGTCACCGCCCAGATTTACAGTCGCTCTACCATCACCTCCCGGGAGGTGATGGTAGAGCGCTTGTTGTAGTGAGCCAGACGAGAGGCCTCGCCGGCGATGCGCTCGAAGATGTCGTTGACGAAGGAGTTCATGATGCCCATGGCCTTGGAGGAGATGCCGGTGTCGGGGTGCACCTGCTTCAGCACCTTGTACACGTAGATGGCATAGCTCTCCTTCCTGGTCTTTCTGCGCTTCTTGCCGCCCTTGGCTGCGGTCTTGGAGGCGGCTTTCTTGGAGCCCTTCTTGGGCGCTGGCTTTGCTGGCTCAGGCATGATGAGGGAGAAGGCTTACCTGGCACAAGAATTTCCTTCGGGATTAATAACGTTCTATGCTGCTCCATTCTACAGTATATACATATAAACAAGAAAAAACAACACTATAGGCTATTTCTTCAAATGAATACTGTGATAAGATAAGATAAGATAGGACTTTATTGATCCCGAAGGAAATTCTTGTGCCAGGTAAAAATAATATAACAGATTTACACATTTACAGTGGGTCGAAGTCCTAGGAGAACTATACAAATATAAAAATACTGGTAAGATAAGATATTCAGTCAGCAAAATCTATTTGGCAATAATGGAAGTGATAGCATAATTATTATTATTAAGAAAGTAATAATAATGTGATGCAACTTGCATACCTGCCATGTATGACACAGTGGTGGTGATGTTATTATAGGAGGATTGTTTCAACCTGGAGGCCCCTAGGATGAAGAAATAAGACATGTGCAGCACAGTTTATAGGCTCTAGTTGAACATAATATGACTACAGATTGTTAAACATTGTTGCATTTCATGTCTGTCTGTGTGTGTTATTATTATGATTATTATTATTAAACGTGGAGAAAGACACGAGATCACAGCACAGAGACGAGGTCCCTGAGGATTTTATTTCTAAACCATAATCAGCTTACCTTGACCAGTAGGCAAAGTGGTCCTGGTGCTGCTGGTTTCACCTCTTAAACTGCACCGTGTCTCCCCCGCATGTCTAACAACAGATAGTCATGTTAATAGTCATGTTAGAATAGAATAGAATAGAACTTTATTTATCCCAAAGGATAAGAATTATTGTGCCAGGTTACATAGCGATACAGTATACAACAGAGTGATGAAAAATAAAAAATAAAATAAAAATAAACTAAGTGATACAGTATAAAACAATGATAAAAAATAAACTAAAGGATTTACAAATTTACAGTTAAAATATACAAGTTTGAAGGCATAAGATATTCGACGGCAAAAACAATTGGGCATGATTGAAGTGAAATATTGAGAATATTGCACATGATGATGAGAATATTGCACATGATGAGAGAAGAGGAGATGAGAGGTAGTGTTATAGATAGAAGAAGAACAACTTTATTAATCCACACTTTTTATGGTCACACAAACAGCATGTTTTGAAGTGGTGGCCGCCAAACACACACACATGCAGGGAGGCCCGTGGAAATTATGTCTCTGCTTTTAACCCATCCTGAGTTATGCTGCCCCTCCAGGGGCAGCCAGCCGTTCTTGACAGCGCCCGGGGACCATCAGCTCCAGATCTTTCATTCACGTCTTGGTCAAGGACTGGACAAGAGAAGCGATTCTTCACATGTTTTTTTAATTGGGGTTCTGACTCCATAGTAAGGAGACCCCGCGGAGCACATGCAACATCCTAACCCTAACTCCACACAGAAAGGCCGGGAGATAACCCACCTGGGCACCCTGAGTCAACAGCGCCCCAGGTGGGAATCGATCCCAGGACCTTCTTGCTGTGAGGCAGCAGTGCAAGCACTGCACCACCGTGCCCTATAGTATTTAGACAGAAGGATGATAATAATATAGTACATGATAATGTATTGCACATTATATTGCACGTAAAACTTGGGAAATTGCACATGATGTAGAGAGATAATATTGCACATTATATTGCTGTGTTCATTGTCTTGTAGGGGGAGTTATAGGGAGGAGTTATAGAGTTTGATGGCCACAGGCAGAAAGGACCTCCTGTGGCGTTCTGTGGTGCACCTTGGTAATCTCAGTCTACGGCTGAAGGTGCTCCGGTATGACTCCAGTGTGGCGTGCAGGGGATGGGAGGCGTTGTCCATAATACTGAGGAGTTTACCCAGCATCCCCCGCTCCGAGACCTCCACCACAGATTCCACTCCCAGGACAGAACCCGCTTTCCTGATGAGCTTATTGAGTCTGTTGGCGTCGGCTGCCTTCACCCTGCTGCCCCAGCACACAACAGCGTAGAAGATGACGCTGGCCACGACAGAGTGATAGAACATCTGCAGCATGGTCCTGCAGATGTTGAAAGATCTGAGTCTCCATATGAAATACAGGCAACTCTGACCTTTCTTGAACAGGGCCTCTGTGTTTTTGGTCCAGTCCATTTTATTGTCAATGTGAACCCCCAGGTACTTATATACCTCGACAATGTCAACCTCAGACCCCCTGATGCTGACCGGTTTCGGGTGAGTCGGATGCTTCCGGAAATCCACCACCAACTCCTTCGTCTTAGAGATGTTGAGTTGCAGGTGATTCAGTCCACACCACTCCACGAAACCGTCCAGCACACTCCTGTACTCAGCCTCCTGCCCCTTTCTGATACAGCCCACAATGGCAGTCGTCCGAAAACTTCTGCAGGTGGCAGGACTGTGAGCTGTATCTGAAGTCTGAGGTGTAGAGTGTGAACAGGAAGGGGGACAGGACTGTCCCTTGAGGTGCTCCCGTGTTGCTCACAATAGTGTCCGAAATGTTGCTCTGCAGCCTCACATACTGTGGCCGACCAGTGAGGTAGTTGGTAATCCAGGCCACTAGTGGAGCGTCCACCACCATATTGCTATGCAACCTGGCACAAGAATTTCCTTCGGGATCAATAAAGTTCTATCTTATCTAATCTCAAATAGAACAGCAGGGACATCTCCAAATAAGAATAATACAATAATGTAGTGTTTTTATCTTTCCATGTTATTGTTTTGGCAGACAGGTGTCACTGTGTTCTTTATTGTGCAATATTCTTCATGTCATATCCAATAATATTACACTTCAATTATGCCAAATTGTTTTCGCTGTCTACAGACCCGTTGCCTTGACCTCTGTGGTGATGAAGTCTTTTGAGCGCCTTGTGCTGTCCCACCTCAAATCCATCAGACTGTCCAGGAGAGGGGGTCCCTCTCCTGGACCCCCTACAGAGCCAACAGATCGGTAGACGATGCAGTAAACTTGGCCCTTCACTTCATCCTCCAGCACCTGGACTCAGCAGGAACCTACGCCAGGATCCTGTTTGTGGATTTCAGCTCTGCTTTCAACACAATCATCCCATCTCTGCTACAGGACAAGCTTTTCCAGCTGAGCGTGCCTGACTCTACCTGCAGGTGGATCACAGACTTCCTGTCTGACAGGAGGCAGCACCTGAGGCTGGGAAAACACATCTCTGACTGCCGGACATCAGCACCGGTTCCCCCCAAGGCTGCGTTCTTTCCCCTCTGCTCTTCTCCCTGTATACCAACAGCTGCACCTCCAGTCACCAGTCTGTCAAGCTCCTGAAGTTCGCGGACGACACCACCCTCATTGGACTCATCTCTGGTGGGGATGAGTCCGCCTACAGGTGGGAGATCGACCATCTGGCGACTTGGTGCAGTCAGAACAACCTGGAGCTCAACGCTGTGAAGACAGTGGAGATAGTTGTAGACTTCAGAAAGAACCCAGCCCCACTCACCCCCATCACCCTGAGAGACTCTCCAGTCGATATTGTGGAGTCCTGCCGCTTCCTGGGAACCATCATCTCCCAGGACCTCAAGTGGGAGCTGAACATCAGCTCCATCACAAAAAAAGCCCAGCAGAGGATGTTCTTCCTGCGGCAGTTGAAGAAGTTCAACCTGCCAAAGACGATGATGGTGCACTTCTACACTCCCATCATCGAGTCCATCCTCACCTCCTCCATTACCATCTGGTACTCTGCTGCCACCGCCAAGGACAAGGGCAGACTGCAGCGTATCATCCGCTCCGCAGAGAGGGTGATTGGCTGCAATCTGCCATCTCTCCAGGACCTGTATGCCTCCAGGACCCGGAGGCGTGCAGGAAAGATTGTGGCCGACCCCTCTCACCCCGGACACAAACTGTTTGAAACACTTCCCTCTGGCAGGAGGCTGCGGTCCATCAGGACCAAAACCTCTCGCCACAAAAACAGTTTCTTCCCATCTGCAGTTAGCCTCATTAACAAGGCCCGGGACCCCCACTGACACAGACTCTTATCCCGCCTCCATAGACAGTACACATGACATTAACGCACAGCCCACACCCGTTCCATATTCTGAAAAATCATTTTGTATTGTAAATATCTCTGTTCTATTTTATTTTATATTTAAGCTCTTGCAGAACTGTTCAGCTCTTTCAGATATATTGAACATACTGCATGTTAATAATATTCCCATACTCTGCTGCAGAATCATTCTGTATTGTATATATCCATTCATACTATATTCTACTTTATTTTATATTTATGCTTCTTGACGTTTTTGCACTACTTGCTTTTTAATGCTTTTTAATTCTTATTATTATTATTCTTATGTTGTCTGTATGCACCAACAACCACAGCATTCCTCGTATGTGAAAACTACTTGGCGAATAAAGCGATTCTGATTCTGATTCTGAAAATCTTATCTTGTCCACATATTTGTATATTTTAACTGTACATTTGTAAATCCGTTAGTTAATTTTTTTTATCATTCTGTTGTTTTCCATATTGTTTTATTGTACTGTATCGCTATGCACCCTGCCACAAGAATTTCCTTCGGGATTAATAAAGTTCTATTCTATTCTATTTTATTCTATTCTATTTTATTCTATTGTTGATTGTGTTTACGCCTCGTTTCCGTTCAACGTCAACGTCCAAATTCGTAGTTCCGGGGAGAAAAAAAAAAAAGTTTCGTCTGTCTGAGGAGGAGGAGGAGGAGGCGGGAGGCGGGAACGGCGTATGCGCGTGCGCGTCGAGCTCGAGCCTCACGTGGCAAGTCGAAGAAGTCGCTCTCAGCGTGAGTTGAACGAACTAAACACGACAAACGTAACGAACGTAGCGAGTCAAAGCGCCGACCCCCGTCACAATTACGCGTTATGTAACATAACTTTATTCAGAATACGCCAACTTTATACGTTCGCAGGCGCTGTGGCCCGAACACCACGACGTCCGAAAAAAGAAAATTCGTGAACACGGCTGATGGGTAAGACGTGTGTGTGTGTGTGTAAAAGTTAAAGAACAAATCGACGTATTAAAATTGTAAAGTCCATCGTAACGTCCTGAGGCTACACGCTATTCGTTGTCAAATCGTTACAATTCGCGTTTGTTGACCGCGTTTGCGAATTTCATAACCACTCGTTCACTGCTAATGTACACGACTGACACACTTAACCTACTGCTGTGTGTTTATTGGAAGGCCGATGCTAACGACGAATGCTCGTCGGCTTCATGTTTACTGGGCAAGGTGTAACTTTCACACAATACTTTTGGGCAAGTGGAAAACAGTGTTACTGAGTGTATTGGCCCCTTTAAAGTGTATTTCAACAGATAAACACTGGGTGGGCTATAATCATTAAGATATGAACCCCCATGAATGAAATCAAGTAATTTTGAGGCATTGGTAACCTTTCAGTCACAAGGGAGGAGTGGAATCACTTTTGGGGGAAGTTTTCTCTCCTCCTCACTTAATGGCAGCTTCTTGAACCTTGTGTCTAAGGCAGATGCTTTATGCAGGATTTGTTGCCCTGATAACACTGTTCAATGTCCCTGGCCCTGAGTTTTCCTCTGAGATTTAGCTTTAAGTGGTGCAATGGGGGAAAAAAAGACAAATAAATGACACGATCCGTCACAGTTCCGGCCTTTCTGTGTTGCCAAGTTTATAGTATGTGCAAAGCATTTGATGTGTGGTGATGGAGTTGCCTCCACTCCGGCTACAGACATGCTGCTGGCGTTATCTGCTACAAGCGCAGGGTTTTTGTCCCGTATATTCCACTCCTCGCATGCTTCTTTCAAAACTGACCCAAGATTTACTCCCGTGTGTGTGTCATTCAAAATACGTGTCTGAAGAATATAATTCTTCATTTTCCTGTCGGTGTCAATTTGTTGACAGGTCAGTTGCATAGGCTTCTGTTGTACACGACGTCCATCCAGCTGTAGTGATAGTGACTCATTCGGCATCATTAACTCACGTTTAATCTAATCTTTAACTTGATTGTACATTGATTGCAGTTAAGTCTGTACAAGTGCTGTCTCGATGGGATTTCATACCTCGGCTCCAGAGTATGCAGTAGCTCACGAAAACTGTCGTTGTCGAGGCCTCATGTCTTTGCAAATTACATATGAAATGGCAGCTGTGATACTCATCGTTTTTTTTAGAGTTGTGGTTCACTTTTTGCGGAAAAAAGCTGGTCAAAGCTGGTGATGATGAGCCGGCGGCATCTGACACGTTACCGCCAACATTAGCATGAGGGCCAATGCCGTGTTATCCTCCTTGTCATGACTGCTATCCATTATCTGCGGCTAGCTAGCACTGTTTCACCAAGGAAAGAGGTGCTCTTGGACGGAAACGATGACGCACACAGACGTGCCAAGGGAATTTCAAAATAAATGGTAAATGGATTGCATTTATATAACGCTTTTATCCAAAGCGCTTTACAGTTGCCTCACATTCACCCATTCATACACCAGCGGCGGTGCCAACCATGCAAGGTAACAACCAACACATCAGGAGCAGGTAGGGTTAGGTGTCTTGCTCAGGGACAATAAAGGCGCATGTTAGATGACGTTATAGATTATATTAGATCATTGGGCATTAAATCGATGGATCGATAGTGCACAAGGTAAGTTTGTATTAAGTTGTATTTGTGTCAATTGTATGAGTAAGTATATACTTTTTAAAAGGGGGGAATTCTGTTCAAACAATCGTGGTTGTATGTGTACTATAATAACATGGGAATAAAATGGGTTTAAGATGCATTAATTCACCTCGTCTGTTTTGGTTGGATGTAGGCGATAATGTCACATCAATTTGCTTTCATTACCCATTATGGTAGCATTGTGAAAAGTGGGATTATCCATCCATCCATTCTCGTCCGCTTATCCGGGTCGGGTTGCGGTGGCAGCCGGCTAAAAGCCTTTTCCCCAGCCACACTCTCCAGTTCCTCCTGGGGGATCCCGAGGCGTTCCCAGTAGGGTTGGGTATCGTTTAGATTTATCCGATACCGGTGCCAAACCGATACTTTTAAAACGATACCGGTGCCAGAACCGATACCTTCTTTAAAATAAAGAGCAAACAACAACGTTAAAGAATGTCTTTTTTTATTGCAAAGGCAAAACAATTGAACAATAAATAAGTAAAACAGTACAACTACTAATAATAAATAAGAGCAAATAACAGCAAACAAAGCAAGTGAAAAGTAGTGCACAGTGACTGTCAAATAATGGTCCTGTGCCACACTGGTCCACCCATCACAGGTAATAGCAGCAGCCTTGATCACTTGTGCCAATTCCTGAACAACATTCTGCTTTTCGACAGAGTACCATGCATTAATGAGGGTATTCATCAGAGTATCCCTGGACGGGGGGCGGTAGCGAGGATTAAGGGCACTGGTCATCTCTCTGTAATAAAGAAATTTAAGGATGTGTATTAGTCTTATTTGTCTTAATGGCACATAACTAGATTATACACACTAAATAAACAAATATTATTTTCACATAATGCAATTACCTAAAACAATGATATGGTATTTATTTATTTACCTGAACCATGGAGATTCCACAGTGGAAAAAGAACAGTCCCTCGACCACAAATCTGGTCATAGCCCTGTGGCATTCTTCCACCTTCTCTTTTGTTAAGGTTCCCTTCTTGGCCAAGGTGAATGGGGTCACTACTGCAATAATAATATATATTATGTTCATTAATTAATTTGTTAATTTATTTATTTATTATTAACGTATGTAACCGCAAACACGTAAAAACGTTGATTCATTTATAAATTCAAGATTTGCATCGTTAACGTTATGTTACTAACATGAGGAAATGCGGCTGGAATCCTCGTCAATCGTCTCGTCGTCAGGGTCTCCCACACCACCGGCTGAGGTGCTTGGTACTGGGCTGAGTTGCTTGGTACTGGGCTGAGGTGCTTGGTACTGGGCTTGACGATTTCAAGGGTCGAACACTGTGCATGCTTCGGCCTTCAGGTTCATACCGTGACTCGCCAAAAGGTGCTTCATCAAATTGGAGGTCTTCCCCCCTTTGCATGCAATGGTTTTTAAACATTTGTTGCAGGTACTATTGTTCGCGTTTTTTGGGGTAAAATGCAGCCAGACTTTCGACCGTCGTGGTTTCGGCATTTTGCGGGTACTTGCTGTCACTGTCTGATTGAAATGTTTACTAAAGTTAGGTGTGGGTTGGGCAGCGTGACGTGAGCATCAGCGATATTTCGTTTCGAGCACTAGAGGGCGCTAAAATGCAGTGGATATTTCAAATGGCATTTGAACTACTGGCACCGAAATGAGGCACCGAAATATGCTTTTTGATTCGGTACGGTTAGTACCGGTTGTACGGGAACCGGTTCCATAGTGGTACCGGTTCTCGGTACCCATCCCTAGTTCCCAGGCCAGATGAGATATATAATCCCTCCAGCGGGTTCTGGGTCAGCCCCGGGGTCTCCTCCCAGTTGGAAAAGTGGGATTATTATAGAACTAAACCACACATTTCACATAATAGCAATACTACTTGCATTGTTGTTATTGAATTGTTTTTAATACTGGATGTGAACTAACTCTGGTCTGTTATGTGGCCATTTCAGACACATCCTCTGAACATGTAAACTGTATACGAAGTGCTTACAACGGATGGAAAAGCACCGACATGTCTTCAATACCTGGACTTCCGCCAGCTGGATTGGATGTAACTGTTCTTATAACTCGAGTAAACTTGAATCCACTCTGTGTGCTAGTTGAGTTATGGGCAAACTTCAACCAGGAAAGAGAAGCAGAGTATCAATGCATGCAAAGCTCCATCCAGTATCCCAGACACCCGTTTCAAGAGTTTGAAGGAACTCCTGGAGACCTCTGCTTTGGCCCAAGTCAACAACACTTGGTACAGATCACGGATAGTGTCAAGGAATGGCACAAATTACAGCGTGTTCCTCATTGACAAGGGTTGGAGGCATTGGACCACCACAAACATGTTGGCATGGGGTGAGGAGGAGTACTTTAACTTGCCGCCCAAAGTTGAATTCTGTCTGCTGTCCAATGTTTTGCCACTCTCACCGGATAACAGGTGGTCTCCAATGGCTCTCGAGTTTCTTAAGTCCCTCTCTGGGAGGACAGTGAGAGCACTGGTTCAAGAGGTGCTGGTTCCCCAGAGAACCTTTTTCTTGCACATTGCATCCATATTGAAGCAAATGCATGAGATGGAATTCGCCAAACACTTGTCTCCTCATGAGTTCAAGGACTATGTGCTCAAGTCATTGGATTCTGGCAATGGAACATCGCTGTACCCAGGGCCGATTCAGCAGTCCACAGTGAAGAAGCTGCTGGACAGGGCTGTGCTAGCCGACAAACAGCAGACCTTCATGTATCCAGAGCTGCCCACAGGAATTGTGGAGATGGTCATCATCACTGAGGTGACCAACCCGCTGCGGATGTTTTGCCAGCTCAAGTTTTTCTCGAAAGAAATAATGAAACTCACTGAGAAAATCACGCAGCATTACGAAGGCAGGACAACCACTTTCATTGGCCCGCATACTCCTGGATCTCCGTGTGCCGCGAGAGGAATCGATGGCCGGTGGTACCGGTCTGTCCTACATCACATCTTTCCGGCCAACAATGCCGTGGAAGTGTTCAATGTTGACTATGGACAAAAACAACTTGTTCCAGTGGACAATGTAAAACGTTGGCTGCTGAATTTCTCAGGATGCCAGTGGTGACATACATCACCACCCTTCACGGCATCATTGACAAAGGCGTGGAATGGACAGCTGACGAGATCAACTATCTCAGGTCCCTTCTCCTGTACAAAACTACGATTGCCAAATTTGAGTATCAGAGTCTCTCTGAGGGGGTTCATTATGTCACACTTTATGATGAGGACAATAAAAACATCAACGCCTTGTTTGGCTACAATGAGCATTGCCTGCTGGACAGTGAGAAGCTGCTGGTCGATTTGTGTAAACCCAAATATCAAGCGCAACAAGAAGGAGTAGAAGGAGACTGCCAGATCGCTGCAAAGCTCATTGGCAGAAAGACACCCAGAGACAAGTTACCAGTGGAAGATCTTGTTGCCGTTGTCCTCCATGTCTCCTCCCCCTCCGAGTTTTGGATTCAAACGCAGAAATATGCGACGGAGTTTGATCATCTAATGGAAGGCATGTCTGAGCTGGTCAACCAAGATGCCGTGAGGAACATAAATGTTGGCCTCTACTGTGCAGCCAAGGCACACAATGGCGTTATCTGCAGATCCAACGTGGTTGAAGTCGGTGAAACCCAAATCAAAGTTTTCTTGGTAGATTATGGAAGAACAGAAGTGGTTGACCGGAGCAGAATCCTATTTCTGCCAGACAAGTTCAGAGCCCTCCCTCAACTTGCATTGAAATGTCAGCTTGCAGGTGTCAAGCCGAGAAACAAGACATGGATTTGCACAGAGGTTGACTTTTTCACTAGATTGGTGACGGATAAACTCTTGAATGTGCAAGTGCTAACCAAGTATGACAGCAGCTATGTTGTCCGACTGATGGACTCTGTAGCACATGGAGAAAAAGACGTTGGAAAGCTAATGTGTAGATGTGATTTTGCAGTGAAGGATGAGGCACAGAGTGAGCCCAAGTACAAATTAGCTTTTCCACCTACGAATACTCCCATGGCACTGAACTCTGTTGAACCCAACAAATATGACAGCCAACCTGCTGCATTCAAGGAGCAAATGTTTTCAATAGGAAGCACTTTTGATGTCAATGTGTCTTTCATTGAAAGCCCAAATGATTTCTGGTGCCAGTGCCAAAACATGGGGCCTCTGCAAGGGCTAATGCAGTACATGCAGGCCTACTACAGTGAGAGCCAGTTCCAGCCCTTTATGGAAAAGGCATGCGTTGTTCGCCATCCAGACAATGGAATGTGGTACAGGGCCATTGTAGTCCAGAAGCATTTGACACCCCACGTTGATGTGTTGTTCGTTGACTATGGCCAGATGAAGAAGGCAGTCTCCCTCTATGACCTGAGGAAGATATGCCCAGCATTCCTGACTCTCAAAGGACAAGCTTTCCGCTGTAGTCTTTACAATCCCAAGGAACCATCATCACCTATGAAAGAATGGAATGAGGAAGCAAAGGCACAGTTCTATAAATTTGTGGAGACTGCTGCGTCTGAGCATGTGGATGTAAAGTGCACTGTATACGCAGTCATGTACAATGATCAGAAAGTGATGTTCAACATTGTGGATCTGGAAACACCCTTTGAAAGTGTTTGCACTCGTATGCTCCAGCTGTCCAAACAAATGCCTCCCAAGAAGATTCTTGGGCCCTTGTATCGGCTGGACACGTACTGCTATTCATCACACAACATCAAAATGGGGACAGAGGAGATGATGACTGTGACATCTGTGGACAACCCAAATCAGTTCTACTGCCAGCTGGACAGGAACTTGAACGTGGTGGAAGACCTCACAGTGAAGCTGCACAGCGTTTGTGAACAACTTAAAAACGCTAAACTCCCGTCGTTGTTTGGAGTGCTGTGCTTTGCAAAGTATCCCGATGGATGCTGGTACAGAGGATTGATCAAGACCACGCAGCCTTCCATTCGTGTCTTCTTTGTGGATTATGGTGACACTCTAGAGGTGGACAAAGCTGACCTGCTTCCTGTTCCCATGGAGGCTACAGATATTATGTCTGTGCCGGTGCAAGCAATCCAGTGTGGTCTCTCCGACATCCCTGCCAATGTTCAAAGTGAGGTTAACAGCTGGTTTAAGACCAATGCCACAGATTATTCATTCAGAGTATTGGTTGTAGCCAAAGAACCATGTGGCAAACTCCTTGTTGAACTGTATCACGGAACAAGACAAGTCAACTCTGAGATCAGAAATGCCTTTCCCAAGGCTGTCACAAAATGTGTCCCAGAGTTGAAAGATTACACACAAGTTCCAAAGAGAAAACAGTGCTCTGGCACAGAACCAATGCCTCCAATGGAGGGTGATGTAAAAGTTACAGTCTCTGGAAATGACATACCTTTGCAGCGTATCAATCACAAGGCCAAACCATTAGAGCTCTACAAAACGCCACACCAAAGGAACATGGCCAGCAGGTCACCAAATAGTGAACAAATTACTGACCCAGTAGACACCTGTACCACTGAAAAATGCGATGCTCCTGAACAACCGCAACAGCTTGAGGTATCTAAATTACATTGTACAGAATCCCAGCAAAGTGAAGTGGTCCTAGAACCGAAGAAGCAGGCCCAAACACATCACACCGACAAGCCTGAAAAATCTAAAATGTATGTGGAAGCAAAGCCTCTGCGTTTTTGCCTGCCTCAGTTCTCAGTGGGTCAGAAATTGGAGGCTTACGTTGAATCCATCACAGGGCCTCAGTCCTTTTGGTGTCTGCCCGCAGACACTGAAGAACTCGATAAAATTGCACTTGCGGTGTCCGATGCGCAAAATGCCCCACACAAGCCTGTCGACCCAAAGCAGCTGTCACCCGGCAGCCCATGCATCGCTCTTTTCACCGATGACCAGCAATGGTATCGCGCAGAGGTGATCAGCATGGACGGCAACAAGCTTTCTGCTCACTTTGTGGACTATGGAAATTACGCCCAGGTTGACCTTAAAGATGTGAGGGAAACACCAGCTGAGCTTGTCAAAACACAAGTGCAGGCGTTTCTGTGCGAGCTTGACTGGTTTGAAGATGCAAACGGCTCCTGGATGGACGGGGCAGTTGATCACTTATCGGAGCTCATGATGGACAAGTTGTTGGAGTTGACTATTGTTAAGGTATTGAGAGAAGACAATGGCAAGTCCAAGTGCATTGTTCAGGTTTTGTGTGAAGGCAACATGATTAATGCCACAGCAAGGGCATACTGGAAGAGCTCCAGAACCAAAGATAACCTTGACACCATGGCAGTCTCTGGTGTACACCCAATATCACTGGCCAACGGTGCTGCTGTCAAAGACACGACCGTGCCACAGTCCCAGAGTGAATTGCAAGAACCTGAACACATGGCCAAAATGGACCAAGACTGCAAACACGGCATCACTCAAATTGATGGCCAAGATGCAGGTCCAGATGACTACTGCCTAGAAGTTACTCCTCCAAGCGTGGAGTTGGATTGGGATTCTGGTGAGTTGCACAGTTTGGTTGTCTAAATGGATTATACATTCTAAAAGCTTTTTAAAACATTCTGTTCTCGCTAAATGATTAATGATTCATTTAAAAATTACCACAAATTTCCTCTTTTCACAATCTGGCTTTTGATAGGTTTATCTTTTTGAGTTCATCTTAATCTTTGTATTCTGCAACCCCAACCCCTCATCTTTGGTCCGTCTAGAGTTTGGTCCACTCAGAGTTGCAGAAGGTCTCCCAGTGGGTGCCAGGTGCATCATCTGGTCACAGACAGTCCAGCGATGGCGCCGAGCAAGAATCCTGAAAAACCTGAAGGACGCACCATTGTAAGGAAACTGACGGCTGCTGAAACAAACAAATAACAAATATAGCTTCCAGTTGCCTTAACAATGTAATGGAAAAATTAAACAATTTCCATTTAATATTCTTTGACGTGTGTATCATTTGTGTCATTTGAATGTCAGGTGGTGCTGATTGACGAGGACATGCAGATGATCGTTGACCTGGAGAGTATATTTGAGGTGGCAGGCCCGCGCTTGGATCAGGTTGGTGAAAGCAAACAAGCGTCACGTATCCATTTAGGTTGTGGCTGGTGGCATCATATAAAACGCATCAACCTGTTGTTTCCCCAGCTGGACGACAACAACCACAACAACAACAACAACAACAACCAGTGCAGCGACACAGAGAGTGGCTCCACTCACACAGAGACACTGGCCGGTCGGTTCAGACTCACACTTTGGGACTGCACATGACCATGTGATGTTGTTTAGTTATTGAGATCGTAGGAGCTGCAATTGTGTGTAAAATGTGTAAATGTAAATGTATTACACCATTTATAAAACAAAGTACTGTAGTGCTGGAGAGATGATCTGCTGGCCTACAAATAGTTTTCCCCAGATTTAAGAAAACATGTCATTGGAGATGAATATTGTGACTCAAAATGATCATTCCCACTCATCATATCTCGATCACAAATGTCAAAAATAATCGCAATATGATTAATAATATGTCGTTCAGCCCAAGTTGTGTATTTGATTGATCCATTCTCTACAGCGGAACAGAGATACGACAGCGAGGACACACTGGTCGGAGTTGAAGAAATAGTAACGTTGATGGTTTTAATACTGCACATTACACGGGCTTTGGGTATCGGCCGATACCGAGTACCGATCCGATACCATTGTTAAATTAATAAACTGTTTGCCTCACTGTGTGGAAGAGAATGGGATCATTCTTTTGTGCAAGGCAACATCAGGCTTGACTTAAACATTACTTTCCTAACTTTGTAAAACAAAATGTAACAAATTAACAGATATAAATGTACTGAATTGTTATTTATTATTAAAATAATAAATAATCGTGCACCAGCAACTTGAACAAAACATTCAAAATAAACAGGAATCAAAATTCTTGGTAAACATTTAGTGCAAATAGGAATATTCCTAACATTTACATCCCGCCCTGATCAGCCAGCGGCGACTTCGCGCATGCGCGATTCATTTGCAGTCTGGACGCGGAGGGGTGAACGTCTCGTGCTCTGACTGCAGCTGCGCGAGGACAGGACCGGGCCGCCTAGCGTGACGTGAGCATCAGCGATATTTCGTTTCGAGCACTAGAGGGCGCTAAAATGCAGTGGATATTTCAAATGGCATTTGAACTACTGGCACCGAAATGAGGCACCGAAATATGCTTTTTGATTCGGTACGGTTAGTACCGGTTGTACGGGAACCGGTTCCATAGTGGTACCGGTTCTCGGTACCCATCCCTAGTTCCCAGGCCAGATGAGATATATAATCCCTCCAGCGGGTTCTGGGTCAGCCCCGGGGTCTCCTCCCAGTTGGAAAAGTGGGATTATTATAGAACTAAACCACACATTTCACATAATAGCAATACTACTTGCATTGTTGTTATTGAATTGTTTTTAATACTGGATGTGAACTAACTCTGGTCTGTTATGTGGCCATTTCAGACACATCCTCTGAACATGTAAACTGTATACGAAGTGCTTACAACGGATGGAAAAGCACCGACATGTCTTCAATACCTGGACTTCCGCCAGCTGGATTGGATGTAACTGTTCTTATAACTCGAGTAAACTTGAATCCACTCTGTGTGCTAGTTGAGTTATGGGCAAACTTCAACCAGGAAAGAGAAGCAGAGTATCAATGCATGCAAAGCTCCATCCAGTATCCCAGACACCCGTTTCAAGAGTTTGAAGGAACTCCTGGAGACCTCTGCTTGGCCCAAGTCAACAACACTTGGTACAGATCACGGATAGTGTCAAGGAATGGCACAAATTACAGCGTGTTCCTCATTGACAAGGGTTGGAGGCATTGGACCACCACAAACATGTTGGCATGGGGTGAGGAGGAGTACTTTAACTTGCCGCCCAAAGTTGAATTCTGTCTGCTGTCCAATGTTTTGCCACTCTCACCGGATAACAGGTGGTCTCCAATGGCTCTCGAGTTTCTTAAGTCCCTCTCTGGGAGGACAGTGAGAGCACTGGTTCAAGAGGTGCTGGTTCCCCAGAGAACCTTTTTCTTGCACATTGCATCCATATTGAAGCAAATGCATGAGATGGAATTCGCCAAACACTTGTCTCCTCATGAGTTCAAGGACTATGTGCTCAAGTCATTGGATTCTGGCAATGGAACATCGCTGTACCCAGGGCCGATTCAGCAGTCCACAGTGAAGAAGCTGCTGGACAGGGCTGTGCTAGCCGACAAACAGCAGACCTTCATGTATCCAGAGCTGCCCACAGGAATTGTGGAGATGGTCATCATCACTGAGGTGACCAACCCGCTGCGGATGTTTTGCCAGCTCAAGTTTTTCTCGAAAGAAATAATGAAACTCACTGAGAAAATCACGCAGCATTACGAAGGCAGGACAACCACTTTCATTGGCCCGCATACTCCTGGATCTCCGTGTGCCGCGAGAGGAATCGATGGCCGGTGGTACCGGTCTGTCCTACATCACATCTTTCCGGCCAACAATGCCGTGGAAGTGTTCAATGTTGACTATGGACAAAAACAACTTGTTCCAGTGGACAATGTAAAACCGTTGGCTGCTGAATTTCTCAGGATGCCAGTGGTGACATACATCACCACCCTTCACGGCATCATTGACAAAGGCGTGGAATGGACAGCTGACGAGATCAACTATCTCAGGTCCCTTCTCCTGTACAAAACTACGATTGCCAAATTTGAGTATCAGAGTCTCTCTGAGGGGGTTCATTATGTCACACTTTATGACGAGGACAATAAAAACATCAACGCCTTGTTTGGCTACAATGAGCATTGCCTGCTGGACAGTGAGAAGCTGCTGGTCGATTTGTGTAAACCCAAATATCAAGCGCAACAAGAAGGAGTAGAAGGAGACTGCCAGATCGCTGCAAAGCTCATTGGCAGAAAGACACCCAGAGACAAGTTACCAGTGGAAGATCTTGTTGCCGTTGTCCTCCATGTCTCCTCCCCCTCCGAGTTTTGGATTCAAACGCAGAAATATGCGACGGAGTTTGATCATCTAATGGAAGGCATGTCTGAGCTGGTCAACCAAGATGCCGTGAGGAACATAAATGTTGGCCTCTACTGTGCAGCCAAGGCACACAATGGCGTTATCTGCAGATCCAACGTGGTTGAAGTCGGTGAAACCCAAATCAAAGTTTTCTTGGTGGATTATGGAAGAACAGAAGTGGTTGACCGGAGCAGAATCCTATTTCTGCCAGACAAGTTCAGAGCCCTCCCTCAACTTGCATTGAAATGTCAGCTTGCAGGTGTCAAGCCGAGAAACAAGACATGGATTTGCACAGAGGTTGACTTTTTCACTAGATTGGTGACGGATAAACTCTTGAATGTGCAAGTGCTAACCAAGTATGACAGCAGCTATGTTGTCCGACTGATGGACTCTGTAGCACATGGAGAAAAAGACGTTGGAAAGCTAATGTGTAGATGTGATTTTGCAGTGAAGGATGAGGCACAGAGTGAGCCCAAGTACAAATTAGCTTTTCCACCTGCGAATACTCCCATGGCACTGAACTCTGTTGAACCCAACAAATATGACAGCCAACCTGCTGCATTCAAGGAGCAAATGTTTTCAATAGGAAGCACTTTTGATGTCAATGTGTCTTTCATTGAAAGCCCAAATGATTTCTGGTGCCAGTGCCAAAACATGGGGCCTCTGCAAGGGCTAATGCAGTACATGCAGGCCTACTACAGTGAGAGCCAGTTCCAGCCCTTTATGGAAAAGGCATGCGTTGTTCGCCATCCAGACAATGGAATGTGGTACAGGGCCATTGTAGTCCAGAAGCATTTGACACCCCACGTTGATGTGTTGTTCGTTGACTATGGCCAGATGAAGAAGGCAGTCTCCCTCTATGACCTGAGGAAGATATGCCCAGCATTCCTGACTCTCAAAGGGGAACAGACGCTTCCCGCTGTAGTCTTTAGCAATCCCAAGGAACGCATCATCACCTATGAATGAATGGAATGAGGAAAGCAAAGGCACAGTTCTTCATAAAGTTTGGTGGAGAACTGGCTGCGTCTGAGCATGTGGATGGTAAAAGTGCAGCTGTTTTTATACGCAGTCATGTACGGAGATGATCAGAAGAGTGGATCGTTGCAGACATTGTGGATCTGGAAACACCCGGTTGAGTGTTTGCACTCGTAGTGCTCCAGCTGTCCCAAACCAAATGGCCTCGCAGAGAAGGATTCTTTGGCGCCCTTGTATGCGGCTGGACACGTCCTGCTAGTTCATGCACACAAGACATGCAGAGAATGGGGACAGGAGGAGATGATGACTGGTGCAGTCTTGTGGAGCAACCCAAATCAGTTCTTACTGCCAGCTTGGACAGGAACTTGAACGGTGGTGGCAAGACCTCACAGCTGAAGCTGCACAGCGTTTGTGAACAACTTAAAACGCCTAAGCGTCCGCGGTCGTTGGTTTTGGAGTGCTGTGCTTTGCGAAAGTATCCCGATGGATGCTGGTACAGAGGATTGATCAAGACCACGCAGCCTTCCATTCGTGTCTTCTTTGTGGATTATGGTGACACTCTAGAGGTGGACAAAGCTGACCTGCTTCCTGTTCCCATGGAGGCTACAGATATTATGTCTGTGCCGGTGCAAGCAATCCAGTGTGGTCTCTCCGACATCCCTGCCAATGTTCAAAGTGAGGTTAACAGCTGGTTTAAGACCAATGCCACAGATTATTCATTCAGAGTATTGGTTGTAGCCAAAGAACCATGTGGCAAACTCCTTGTTGAACTGTATCACGGAACAAGACAAGTCAACTCTGAGATCAGAAATGCCTTTCCCAAGGCTGTCACAAAATGTGTCCCAGAGTTGAAAGATTACACACAAGTTCCAAAGAGAAAACAGTGCTCTGGCACAGAACCAATGCCTCCAATGGAGGGTGATGTAAAAGTTACAGTCTCTGGAAATGACATACCTTTGCAGCGTATCAATCACAAGGCCAAACGCATTAGAGCTCTACTAATAACGGCCACACCGAAAGGAACAGTGGCCCAGCCAGTGTCACCAAATAGTGAACAAATTACTGACCCAGTAGACACCTGTACCACTTGGACAAAATGCCGATGGCTCCTGAACAACGCGCACAGCTTGGAGGTATCCTAAATTACATTGTACAGGAATCCCAGCAAAAGTGAGAGTGGTCCTGAGACCGGAAGAAAAGCAGGCCCAAACACATCACACCGACAAGGCCCTGAAAAAATCTAAAAATGTATGGTGGAAGCAAAGCCTCTTGCGTTTTGGCCTGCCTCAGTTTCTCAGTGGGTCAGACCAAATTGGGAGGCTTACGTTGAATCCATCACAGGGCCTGCGAGTCCTTTTGGTGTCCTGCCCGCAGACACTGAAGAACCTCGATAAAATCTGCACTTGGTCTGGTGTCCGATGCGCAAAATGCCGCCCACTTATCATATGCCTGTCGACCCAAAGCAGCTGTCACCCCGGCAGCGCCAATGCATCGCTCTTTCACGGCTGATGACCGAGCAATGGTATTCGGCGCAGTAGGTGATCAGCATGGGATGGCAACAAGCTTTCTCTGCTCACTTTGTGGACTATGGAAAGTTACGCCCAGGTTGACCTTAAAGATGTGAGGGAAACACCAGCTGAGCTTGTCAAAACACAAGTGCAGGCGTTTCTGTGCGAGCTTGACTGGTTTTGAAGATGCAAACGGCTCCTGGGGATGGACGGGGGCAGTTTGATCACTTATCGGAGCTCATGATGGACAAGTTGTTGGAGTTGACTATTGTTAAGGTTATTGAGAGAAGACAATGGCAAGTCCCAAGTGCATTGTTCAGGTTTGTGTGAAGGCAACATGATTAATGCTCACTTGCAAGGGGCATACTGGGAATGAGCTCCGAAGAACCAAAAGATAACCTTGAAATGGCAGTCTCTGGTGTACACCCAATATCACTGGCCAACGGTGCTGCTGTCAAAGACACGACCGTGCCACAGTCCCAGAGTGAATTGCAAGAACCTGAACACATGGCCAAAATGGACCAAGACTGCAAACACGGCATCACTCAAATTGATGGCCAAGATGGCAGGTCCAGATGACTACTGCCTAGAAGTTACTCCTCCAAGCGTGGGAGTTGGATTGGGATTCTGGTGAGTTGCACAGTTTGGTTGTCTAAATGGATTATACATTCTAGAAAGCTTTTTAAAAACATTCTGTTCTCGCTAAATGATTAATGATTCATTTAAAAATTACCCACAAATTTCCTCTTTTTCACAATCTGGCTTTTGATAGGTTTAATCTTTTGAGTTCATCTTAATCTTTGTATTCTGCAACCCCAACCCCTCATCTTT
Source organism: Coryphaenoides rupestris (assembly GCA_002895965.2). Lineage (NCBI taxonomy): Eukaryota > Metazoa > Chordata > Actinopteri > Gadiformes > Macrouridae > Coryphaenoides > Coryphaenoides rupestris. The sequence goes on from PIJE02001421.1 coordinate 31,489, forward strand.
GGTCCGTCTAGAGTTTTGGGTTCCACTCAGAGTTTGCCAGAAGGTCTCCAGTTGGGTGCCGGAAGGTGGCATCATCTGGTTCACAGACAGTCCAGCGATGGCGGCCGGGAGGCCAAGAATCCTGAAAAAACCTGAAGGACTGCACCCATTTGTAAGGTGAAACTGGACCGGCTTGCCTGAAGACAAACAAATAACGAAATATGAGCTTCCAGTTGCCTTAAACAATGTTAATGGAAAAATTAAACAATTTCCATATGTAATATTCTTTGACGTGTGTATCATTTGCTGTCATTTGAAATGTCAGGTTTGGTGCTTGATTGACGAGTTGTTATATCTTATTTGCGAGAGTGAGGTCGTTAGACTGGAGAGTATATTTGAGGTGGCAGGCCCGCGCTTGGATCAGGTTGGTGAAAGCAAACAAGCGTCACGTATCCATTTAGGTTGTGGCTGGTGGCATCATATAAAACGCATCAACCTGTTGTTTCCCCAGCTGGACGACAACAACCACAACAACAACAACAACAACAACCAGTGCAGCGACACAGAGAGTGGCTCCACTCACACAGAGACACTGGCCGGTCGGTTCAGACTCACACTTTGGGACTGCACATGACCATGTGATGTTGTTTAGTTATTGAGATCGTAGGAGCTGCAATTGTGTGTAAAATGTGTAAATGTAAATGTATTACACCATTTATAAACAAAGTACTGTAGTGCTGGAGAGATGATCTGCTGGCCTACAAATAGTTTTCCCCAGATTTAAGAAAACATGTCATTGGAGATGAATATTGTGACTCAAAATGATCATTCCCACTCATCATATCTCGATCACAATATCTGTCAAAATAATCGCAATATGATTAATAATATGTCGTTCAGCCCAAGTTGTGTATTTGATTGATCCATTCTCTACAGCGGAACAGAGATACGACAGCGAGGACACACTGGTCGGAGTTGAAGAAATAGTAACGTTGATGGTTTTAATACTGCACATTACACGGGCGACAGTACATAGGAAGTAGGCAAAAAATAACAAGTACATTTTATATATATATATAATATATATATATATAGAGAGAGGGAATACATTCAATTCGTCTTTCAAGCCACTTTTTAAATGTTTTTCATAAAGCCTTCCCAGACAGACGAAGATTCCGACATGTCCATCAGCGACGGGAGCACATCTGGCGTAATGTGCACAGCAGCGTTACCTGTAAGTCCTCAACCGCCCGGCAAAACAGAACATGTGTAACATGATGCTACAGAACAACTTTTCCAAACTTTCCATAGCATACTTTTTAATTAAAATACTTCCAACTGGACTCAATGCCCACTTCAGTGTACTCAAGTTCCGATACTAGTATCCCTCACAGCGGGTCAGTATTTAGTAGTGTTATTTATCAGTGCTGTTGTTGTTAATATTGGGTTCTGCTTTTCCTTCAGGTGCAGCACGAAGGTCTTTCTTCTGCCTGTGTGGCGTCACCACCGTTCACAGGTGAGTGACCATCACACAAACAAACTCCTGTGTAGAGGGCATCTGCACCTCCTCCTGTGTAGAGGGCATCTGCACCTCCTCCTGTTTAGAGGGCATCTGCACCTCCTCCTGTTTAGAGGGCATCTGCACCTCCCCCTGTGTATAGGGAAGGAGCACCTCCTCCTGTAATGGAGTGATCTGCACCTCCTCCTGTAATGGAGTGATCTGCACCTCCTCCTGTAATGGGGCAATCTGCTCCTCTTCCTGTTCAGAGGGCATCTGCACCTGGTCTGTAGGAGCCAACAGCACCTCCTTCTCTGTAGCAGTGAACAGCACATGCTCCTCTAATGGAACGTTCTGCACCTCCTCCTGTGTAGAGGGTATCTGCGCCTCCTTCAGGAACGGAGCGACCTGCTCCTCTTCCTGTGTAGCAGACAGCAGCAACTTGTCTATAGGAGCGAACAGCACCTCCTCCTGCGTTGAGGGCATCTGCTCCTCCGCCTCCTGTGTGGAGGAGGTGGTGGTGGTGGAGATGGTGCCCACCTCCTCCTCAGGAGCGGCTGAAACAAAGGGGATGTACTTGAAACAAATACAAGTTAATACAGTTAACATTCTAACAAGACTTTGGGAGCTATATAGAGATTTTCTGTTGCCCGTTTAAAATGAGTTTCTTTGTGGTCTGAAATTGACATTAAATGACACCAAGTGTGAAGTGGGGCCTTTGAAACCGCTTGAGATGGCTAATCACGCTCACACCTGGTGGTATAATAGGTTTACTGTCTTCTTCTACTACTAAAAGCACAGGTCCAATTAGTTAATGGAAGGTCATCCTGGCCACACTGAGTCACGCGTGGACAACTGCAAGCTGTTGCTGCCACCTAGCGAGTATTAAACAAACGACGCATCCTTCCCTGCACGACAGTGAATCCCTGAGCTCACCATCAGCTTGACTTCCCGTTTATGTGGACAAAATGTACTGGGCATTAGTGAGAGCTGAGAATTATGACGTTTGTTTGTGTGATGGTCACTCACCTGTGAACGGTGGTGACCCAGTATAGAGGGCATCTGCAACTCCTCCTCCTCCAGTATAGAGGGCATCTGCAACTCCTCCAGTATAGAGGGCATCTGCACACCTCCTCCTCCAGTATAGAGGGCATCTGCAACTCCTCCTCCTCCAGTATAGAGGGCATATGCAACTCCTCCAGTATGGAGGTCATATGCACCTCCTCCTCCTCAAGTCTAGAGAGCATCTGCAACACCAGCTCCAGTATGGAAGGATCCTGCACCACCTCCTCATCCTGTGTAGAGGGCATCTCCTCCTCCTGTGCAGAGGGCATCTCCTCCTCCTCCTCCTCCTGTGCAGAGGGCATCTCCTCCCCCTCCTGTGCAGAAGGCATCTGCACCTCCTCCTCTTCTGTAGAGGGCATCTGCACCTCCTCCTGCATAGACGGCATCTGCACCTCCTCCTGTGTAGAGGGCATCTGCACCTCCTCCTGTGTAGAGGGCATCTGCACCTCCTCCTGTGTAGAGGGCATCTGCACCTCCTCCTGTGTAGAGGGCATCTGCACCTCCTCCTGTGTAGAGGGCATCTGCACCTCCTCCTGTGTAGAGGGTATCTGTGCCTCCTTCAGGAACGGAGCGACCTGCTCCTCTTCCTGTGTAGCAGACAGCAGCAACTTGTCTATAGGAGCGAACAGCACCTCCTCCTGCGTTGAGGGCATCTGCTCCTCTGCCTCCTGTGTGGAGGAGGTGGTGGTGGTGGAGATGGTGCCCACCTCCTCCTCAGGAGCGGCTGAAACAAAGGGGATGTACTTGAAACAAATACAAGTTAATACAGTTAACATTCTAACAAGACTTTGGGAGCTATAGATAGAGATTTTCTGTTGCCCGTTTAAAATGAGTTTCTTTGTGGTCTGAAATTGACATTAAATGACACCAAGTGTGAAGTGGGGCCTTTGAAACCGCTTGAGATGGCTAATCACGCTCACACCCTGGTGGTATAATAGGTTTACTGTCTTCTTCTACTAACTAAAAGCACAGGTCCAATTAGTTAATGGAAGGTCATCCTGGCCCACATTGGAGTCACGCGTGGACAACTGCAAGCTGTTGCTCTGCCACCTTACGCGAGTCATTAAACAACGGACGCATCCTTCCTGCAAGACAGTGAACCCTGAGCTCACCATCAGCTTGACTTCCCGTTTATGTGGACAAAATGTACTGGGCATTAGTGAGAGCTGAGAATTATGACGTCTGTTTGTTTGTTTGTGTGATGGTCACTCACCTGTGAACGGTGGTGACGCCACACAGGCAGAAGAAAGACCTTCGTGCTGCACCTGAAGGAAAAGCAGAACCCAATATTAACCAACAAACGAGCACTGATGGAAATAACACTACTAAATACTGACCCGCTGTGAGGGATATCAGTATCGGAACTTGAAGTACACTGGAAGTGGGCATTGAGTCCAGTTGGAAGTATTTTAATTAAAAAGCATGCTATGGAAAGTTTGGAAAAGTTGTTCTGTAGCATCATGTTACACATGTTCTGTTTTGCCGGGCGGTTGAGGACTTACAGGTAATGCTGCTGTGCAGATTACGCCAGATGTGCTCCCGTCGCTGATGGACATGTCGGAATCTTCGTCTGTCTGGGAAGGCTTTATGAAAAACATTTAAAAAGTGGCTTGAAAGATGAATTGAATGTATATCTCTCTATATATAGATTTATATATATATCTATATATATAATATAGTATATATATATAAAATGTACTTGTTATTTTTTGCCTACTTCCTATGTACTGTCGCCCGTGTAATGTGCAGTATTAAAACCATCAACGTTACAATTTCTTCAACTCTGACCAGTGTGTCCTCGCTGTCGTAGCTCTGTTCCGCTGTAGAGAATGGCATCTGCACCTCCTCCTGTGTAGATGGCATCTGCACCTCCTCCTGTGTAGAGGGCATCTGCACCTCCTCCTGTGTAGAGGGCATCTGCACCTCCTCCTGTGTAGAGGGCATCTGCACCTCCTCCTGTGTAGAGGGCATCTGCACCTCCTCCTGTGTAGAGGGCATCTGCACCTCCTCCTGTGTAGAGGGCATCTGCACCTCCTCCTGTGTAGAGGGCATCTGCACCTCCTCCTGTGTAGAGGGCATCTGCACCTCCTCCTGTGTAGAGGGCATCTGCACCTCCTCCTGTGTAGAGGGCATCTGCACCTCCTCCTGTGTAGAGGGCATCTGCACCTCCTCCTGTAATGGAGTGATCTGCACCTCCTCCTGTAATGGGGCAATCTGCTCCTCTTCCTGTTCAGAGGGCATCTGCACCTGGTCTGTAGGAGCCAACAGCACCTCCTTCTCTGTAGCAGTGAACAGCACATGCTCCTCTAATGGAACGTTCTGCACCTCCTCCTGTGTAGAGGGTATCTGCGCCTCCTTCAGGAACGGAGCGACCTGCTCCTCTTCCTGTGTAGCAGACAGCAGCAACTTGTCTATAGGAGCGAACAGCACCTCCTCCTGCGTTGAGGGCATCTGCTCCTCCGCCCTCCTGTGTGGAGGAGGTGGTGGTGGTGGAGATGGTGCCCACCTCCTCCTCAGGAGCGGCTGAAACAAAGAGGATGTACTTGAAACAAATACAAGTTAATTACAGTTAACATTCTAACAAGACTTTGGGAGCTATAGATAGAGGATTTTCTGTTGCCCGTTTAAAATGAGTTTCTTTGTGGTCTGAAATTGACATTAAATGACACCAAGTGTGAAGTGGGGCCTTTGAAACCGCTTGAGATGGCTAATCACGCTCACACCTGGTGGTATAATAGGTTTACTGTCTTCTTCTACTACTAATAGCACAGGTCCAATTAGTTAATGGAAGGTCATCCTGGCCACATTGAGTCACGCGTGGACAACTGCAAGCTGTTGCTGCCACTAGCGAGTATTAAACAAACGACGCATCCTTCCCTGCACGACAGTGAATCCCTGAGCTCACCATCAGCTTGACTTCCCCGTTTATGTGGACAAATGTACTGGGCATTAGTGAGAGCTGAGAATTATGACGTTTGTTTGGGTGGATGGTCACTCACCTGTGAACGGTTGGTGACGCCACACAGGCAGAAGAAAGACCTTCGTGCTGCACCTGAAGGAAAGCAGAACCCAATATTAACCAACAAACAGCACTGATAAATAACACTACTAAATACTGACCGCTGTGAGGGAATATAGTATCAGGAACTTGAGTACACTGAAGTGGGCATTGAGTCCAGTTGGAAGTATTTTAATTAAAAAGTATGCTATGGGAAAGTTTGGAAAAGTTGTTCTGTAGCATCATGTACACATGTTCTGTTTTTGCCGGGCGGTTGAGGACTTACAGGTAATGCTGCCTGTGCAGATTACGCCAGATGTGCTCCCGTCGCTGATGGACATGTCGGAATCTTCGTTCTGTCTGGGAAGGCTTTATGAAAAACATTTAAAAAGTGGCTTGAAAGATGAATTGAAATGTATATCTCTCTATATATAGATTTATATATATATATCTATATAATATATAAGATATAAAATGTACTTGTTATTTTTTGCCTTACTTCCTATGTACTGTCGCCCGTGTAATGTCAGTATGTTAAACCAATCAACTTTACAATTCTTTCAACTCTGACCAGTGTGTCCCGCTTGTCGTAGCTCCTGCTTCGCTGTAGAAATGGCATCTGCACCTCGCTGCCTGGTGTAATGGCATCTCACCTCCTCCTGTGTAGAGGCATCTGGAACCTCCTCCTGTGTAGAGGGGCCATCTGCACCTCCTCCTTGTGTACGATGGATCTGCACCTCCTCCTTGTGTAGAGGCATCTGCACCTCCCTCCTGTGTAGAGGCATCTGCACCTCCTCCTGTGTAGATGGCATCTTCACTCCGTCCTGTGTTAGAGGGCATTTGCGCCTTCCCCCGTCGTGATATAGTGGAAGGAGCACCCTCCTCCTGTAATGGATGATCTGCACCTCCTCCTGTAATGGGGCAATCTGCTCCTCTTCCTGTTCAGAGGGCATCTGCACCTGGTCTGTAGGAGCCAACAGCACCTCCTTCTCTGCAGCAGTGAACAGCACATGCTCCTCTAATGGAACGTTCTGCACCTCCTCCTGTGTAGAGGGTATCTGTGCCTCCTTCAGGAACGGAGCGACCTGCTCCTCTTCCTGTGTAGCAGACAGCAGCAACTTGTCTATAGGAGCGAACAGCACCTCCTCCTGCGTTGAGGGCATCTGCTCCTCCGCCTCCTGTGTGGAGGAGGTGGTGGTGGTGGAGATGGTGCCCACCTCCTCCTCAGGAGCGGCTGAAACAAAGGGGATGTACTTGAAACAAATACAAGTTAATACAGTTAACATTCTAACAAGACTTTGGGAGCTATAGATAGAGATTTTCTGTTGCCCGTTTAAAATGAGTTTCTTTGTGGTCTGAAATTGACATTAAATGACACCAAGTGTGAAGTGGGGCCTTTGAAACCGCTTGAGATGGCTAATCACGCTCACACCTGGTGGTATAATAGGTTTACTGTCTTCTTCTACTACTAATAGCACAGGTCCAATTAGTTAATGGAAGGTCATCCTGGCCACATTGAGTCACGCGTGGACAACTGCAAGCTGTTGCTGCCACCTAGCGAGTATTAAACAAACGACGCATCCTTCCCTGCACGACAGTGAATCCCTGAGCTCACCATCAGCTTGACTTCCCGTTTATGTGGACAAAATGTACTGGGCATTAGTGAGAGCTGAGAATTATGACGTCTGTTTGTTTGTTTGTGTGATGGTCACTCACCTGTGAACGGTGGTGACGCCACACAGGCAGAAGAAAGACCTTCGTGCTGCACCTGAAGGAAAAGCAGAACCCAATATTAACCAACAAACAGCACTGATAAATAACACTACTAAATACTGACCCGCTGTGAGGGATATAGTATCGGAACTTGAGTACACTGAAGTGGGCATTGAGTCCAGTTGGAAGTATTTTAATTAAAAAGCATGCTATGGAAAGTTTGGAAAAGTTGTTCTGTAGCATCATGTTACACACTGTTCCTGTTTTGCCGGGCGGTTGAGGACTACAGGTAATGCTGCTGTGCAGATTACGCCAGATGTGCTCCCGTCGCTGATGGACATGTCGGAAATCTTCGTCTTCTGGGAAGGCTTTATGAAAAACATTAAAAAGTGCTTGAAAGATGGAATTGAATGTATATCTCTCTATATATATATATATATATATATATATATATATATATATAAAATGTACTTGTTATTTTTTGCCTACTTCCTATGTACTGTCGCCCGTGTAATGTGCAGTATTAAAACCATCAACGTTACAATTTCTTCAACTCTGACCAGTGTGTCCTCGCTGTCGTAGCTCTGTTCCGCTGTAGAGAATGGCATCTGCACCTCCTCCTGTGTAGATGGCATCTGCACCTCCTCCTGTGTAGAGGGCATCTGCACCTCCTCCTGTGTAGAGGGCATCTGCACCTCCTCCTGTGTAGAGGGCATCTGCACCTCCTCCTGTGTAGATGGCATCTTCACCTCCTCCTGTGTAGAGGGCATTTGCACCTCCCCCTGTGTATAGGGAAGGAGCACCTCCTCCTGTAATGGAGTGATCTGCACCTCCTCCTGTAATGGAGTGATCTGCACCTCCTCCTGTAATGGGGCAATCTGCTCCTCTTCCTGTTCAGAGGGCATCTGCACCTGGTCTGTAGGAGCCAACAGCACCTCCTTCTCTGTAGCAGTGAACAGCGCATGCTCCTCTAATGGAACGTTCTGCACCTCCTCCTGTGTAGAGGGTATCTGTGCCTCCTTCAGGAACGGAGCGACCTGCTCCTCTTCCTGTGTAGCAGACAGCAGCAACTTGTCTGTAGGAGCGAACAGCACCTCCTCCTGCGTTGAGGGCATCTGCTCCTCCGCCTCCTGTGTGGAGGAGGTGGTGGTGGTGGAGATGGTGCCCACCTCCTCCTCAGGAGCGGCTGAAACAAAGGGGATGTACTTGAAACAAATACAAGTTAATAGTTAACATTCTAACAAGACTTTGGGAGCTATATAGAGATTTTCTGTTGCCCGTTTAAAATGAGTTTCTTTGTGGTCTGAAATTGACATTAAATGACACCAAGTGTGAAGTGGGGCCTTTGAAACCGCTTGAGATGGCTAATCACGCTCACACCTGGTGGTATAATAGGTTTACTGTCTTCTTCTACTACTAATAGCACAGGTCCAATTAGTTAATGGAAGGTCATCCTGGCCACACTGAGTCACGCGTGGACAACTGCAAGCTGTTGCTGCCACCTAGCGAGTATTAAACAAACGACGCATCCTTCCCTGCACGACAGTGAATCCCTGAGCTCACCATCAGCTTGACTTCCCGTTTATGTGGACAAAATGTACTGGGCATTAGTGAGAGCTGAGAATTATGACGTTTGTTTGTGTGATGGTCACTCACCTGTGAACGGTGGTGACGCCACACAGGCAGAAGAAAGACCTTCGTGCTGCACCTGAAGGAAAAGCAGAACCCAATATTAACCAACAAACAGCACTGATAAATAACACTACTAAATACTGACCCGCTGTGAGGGATATAGTATCGGAACTTGAGTACACTGAAGTGGGCATTGAGTCCAGTTGGAAGTATTTTAATTAAAAAGCATGCTATGGAAAGTTTGGAAAAGTTGTTCTGTAGCATCATGTTACACATGTTCTGTTTTGCCGGGCGGTTGAGGACTTACAGGTAATGCTGCTGTGCAGATTACGCCAGATGTGCTCCCGTCGCTGATGGACATGTCGGAATCTTCGTCTGTCTGGGAAGGCTTTATGAAAAACATTTAAAAAGTGGCTTGAAAGATGAATTGAATGTATTCCCTCTCTCTATATATAGATATATATATATATATAGATATATATATATATATCTATATATATATATATATAAAATGTACTTGTTATTTTTTGCCTACTTCCTATGTACTGTCGCCCGTGTAATGTGCAGTATTAAAACCATCAACGTTACTATTTCTTCAACTCCGACCAGTGTGTCCTCGCTGTCGTATCTCTGTTCCGCTGTAGAGAATGGATCAATCAAATACACAACTTGGGCTGAACGACATATTATTAATCATATTGCGATTATTTTGACATTGTGATCGAGATATGATGAGTGGGAATGATCATTTTGAGTCACAATATTCATCTCCAATGACATGTTTTCATGGAGGAGGAGTTGCAGATGCCCTCTATACTGGAGGAGGAGTTGCAGATGCCCTCTATACTGGAGGAGGAGGTGCAGATGCCCTCTATACTGGAGGAGGAGGAGTTGCAGATGCCCTCTATACTGGAGGAGGAGGAGGAGTTGCAGATGCCCTCTATACTGGAGGAGGAGGAGGAGGAGGAGGAGGTGGTGCAGATGCCCTCTATACTGGAGGAGGAGGTGGTGCAGATGCCCTCTACACAGGAGGAGGAGGAGGTGGTGCAGATGCCCTCTACACAGGAGGAGGAGGTGGTGCAGATGCCCTCTACACAGGAGGAGGAGGAGGTGCAGGTGCAGATGCCCTCTACACAGGAGGAGGAGGAGGTGCAGATGCCCTCTACACAGGAGGAGGAGGAGGTGGTGCAGATGCCCTCTGCACAGGAGGAGGAGGAGGTGCAGATGCCTTCTACACAGGTTTGTTCAGAAGTCTGTTGAAAGCAGGAGTCATTTTAGTGCCTCAATCTGGCCTGTTATGCATCAGTTTGAGGGCAAATTTCTGAAAACTCGAGACTAGCGGCCCCACCCCCGTGCACCACGCAAGAGAGAGGGAGAAACCCATTCACCTTCACAACTTGGCGATCGTGCCGATAGTTCAAATGTTCTTTTTACCTCGAACGATATTGGATATTCAAAAGATATTCAAAAACCATGACCCATCCCTACATCAAGTACAGTGCTGATATATTATTTTTTGCACCGTAAAATAGACTCGAGCAATAAAAGCAAAACCAGTTCTTAGTTTTTTTGGGTCATTTTGTATTTCCATCAAATAATGGAAAAGTATCGATCGTGGTATCGATAAAGACAAAGACTCAAAGATCATTAAGCAGTCTCGAATGGTACATCAATAAAAAATGAACAATCACATCCCTGTTTTTTGACAGGCGGTGATTGAAGAGGAACCTCCTCAGTATATGGAAGAACTTTCTGGTTTGTCCCATCTTGATCAGTTCTAGATCAATATTGAGTCTATACGTGCTCGTGGTCCTGTAGTTCAGTTCAGTTAATTTCAAGGTCAATTACACTGGCTTGAACAGAGCTGCCTAAGGTTGCAAAATTAATTTCAGTGTGAAGAACAGAAAATCAAGTAGCCAGGCTTGACGCCCGTGTTATGTGGCTCAGGCAAACCCACTCCGCTGAGAGTAGGTCAACACTACATTCTCCTTGCGTGTGTCGTACATTTTTATCATGTTTGTTTGTGTTTGTCTCCATGGCGACCAGCCTCGGCAGCGGGCGGTGAGCTGGCTGGCGAGGACTCCTCAGGCGACGGACGTCCTCTCCAGGAAACGGTAGCTGGAGTTCTCTTGGCAACACGTCACACATTGCAGGACAGTCCTGTATGTAAGAATAATGAATCCATTCAGGGACTGCATGTAGGATTTTAAATTGGCCAGTTTGTGAGCAGGTTGTGGTTGAAGTTAAAACATGAGAGCTTCCCCGACTCTCTCTGTTGCGTAGAACATTTTTTGGGTGATTTCTCTTATAGTCGGATTCTTTTAAATGTGTACAAGGTTTAATTATGATTAGAACTAACATTAGTTTCTGATTGTTATTGTCTCAAGCCACCGAGCTCACAATGCACTGATTCTTACATAATAGTACCTTTAACAACACATCCCATTCTATGGCATATTGATCTGTCGTGTACACGTAAAGGGTTTTTCGAGGATTGGTGTGTATGAGTGGACCAATCATGGTTGCCCAAATTAGGATAGGAGGGCTTCAGGAACACTTGATTCCGAAATCCTCTTATTATTCTGTGATTTTCTATTTTGTTTCCAGAAGCTACTCTGTGATTGGTGAGCCATCCGTTGCTGGTGATCGCCGACGACGGAGGAGGTTGGGCCTGTGGAGTCATGTGACCCCGTCTCATTAATATTAGGGACGCTTTGCCTCAGTTGTGTGTGTGTGTGTGTTCCTTGATGGTTGGTTTGAAGTGCTGAAAGTGCCCGTTTGGCCAGTGTTTGGTTTGGTTTTCCCTTGTGTGTTTTGCTTTTTTTTGTCACATATTTGATGTTAAAAAAACTTTATTTCATCGGTTGACTCTAAATACTGTGAATGTTTTGTAAGCACATTGGGTTCTGTTGTACAAAGTGTTCTCTGGACAACCTGGGGGTGAAATGTTCTGTGTTCTGTGCATATTGAGACTGCAACTGGATTGATCCGTTTGAAATTTCCCATGTTTAGTTTCAAGAAAACAATCAACAGTTGTTCCAAAGACGGGGAAAGTAACTTTATGTTGGCACAATAAACGACACCGGGAAGACGTCTTGTGTACCAACGTGTGTCTGTCTTCTCAACACCACGGCAAGAGTAGTTTAAACCCCAAGAAGTCTCCATGTACACATCCGAGGTGTGCTCACCCAGTGTCATGTCAGTGAGAGATCCAGATTGTTTTTGAGACAAACGCTTTCAACTTCCATTCATCCCAAGATGAATGAGATAACCACATAGCATATTTTCCCTCCCTAAAATCTGGTGAAAGGTTTAAAAAGATTTAAGGGCCCCTTTAAGGTGGGCACAAAAGTAATAACAGTCTAAGAACGACTGCCCCCCTGGGTGGTCGGTGTTACGTTCTCCCCTAAAGCCATAGGGCACATTTCAACAAACAGGAGACTGATTTGGATTCATATAGAGCTTTATTTGGTTTCTGTAGTGTACAAATGACAATATGACTGACTGCATGATTAGCTGAGGGCCAGAGTGTACCGGATGAGAACTATTGCGGCTTGTGGTCTCCAGTGCGGGTTAAGGCACGTGATGCTGCTTTTCTGTGCATTCGTAAAATATATCAAGTCTTGGAAAAGAGAATCAGAATTTCACTTGACAATTTAAACTATATATATAAAAACCTAGTCGGTTAACATTTTCTTAAAAATCATACTTCAAATTATTATCTCGTTAAAAAGGGTCATTGCATTTCAATAAAGGCTCCTTACGCCACGTGCAAAAAACACTTCAAACTTAATTAGTCTCACATCAACACACATTCTTCAGAGGTATTTCTAGGTTGCCTTTTTTCTCAAAGGGGCCCGCGTTTCGTCACCAGGCGGCGGCGGCGGTGTGATGAGCCGCGACGCCTGTGGCAGCGTGAGGGTGAAAATGGGCGCCGCTTTAAACACGTTGTCTGAGACTTTAGCGCTGGTTACGGGATTCAACGACGTCACATTACAGAGTAGTGTTGTTACAGAGCGGTATTGTCTGGGGTCTGTTCGTGTCTTTGTAACAAAAAAAAAAAAAAACGAGATTGGCCGCCGTGGACTAAGGCTTGTTGTTTGGCTTGTGATAATTATTCAGCCAGCAGCCATATTGGTTGGTTGGGTAAACCTTCTAGAATCTTTGGGGTAACTGACAGCTCGATGCGTCAGTTAGTGTCTTTGATTGTCATGGTTACCCCAAGGAGTCAAGGTTTGACTATGAAACCAAATGGCCCGGTAGATGATGAAGGTGGCTAATCTACCCGAGACCTGTTGACAAATGAGTTACAATTAGCCTGGCTTTGAGGTCGCACGTGTTGCTGGTGGGACTCTGGAGGCGGGGGGGCGGGGGGTGGGGCATGAATCCGGTTGATTCAGTTCCCACATTTTGCATACAATCCTAGCCTTTGTTTACTCTCGCTGGTAGCGGCTACACAATGTGTATGCACAGTTCTCTGCTTTCAGCTGCGTCGCTTGTGTAACGTTACCAAGCCCACTCCCATACGTCTCTCCCCCCCCCCCCCGTCTAGCTGCCGTTACTCTCTGGGGGCTGCGTTTAGAAGCCCAGGAACCAGACACCAGTTCCAGTTGGACTGCAGGGCAGGAAGTGGTCAGTGACGGAGAGGAAGTGGCCCCTGATGATCCCCCACGTTAGGTCAGGGCTGACGTTGGTTGGTTTAGATGGCGGACTGGAGCAGCGTGATGTTGGTCCCTGGGATGAGGTTCTCGTCCTTCCCTTCGATCAGCGTGTCCCACTGGTTGAAGTCCTTGTTGAGACCTGCAGGGGGGGGAAAAACACACCGAATGGGACTTTGTGCTAGGGGCGGGGCATGTGGGTTAATATATATATATACAGTATACACAAGATAGAGGGCAGGAAGGACTATTGGTTGTGCAACTACCAGCCCAAAAGATACTGGGTTTCATCCCCAATGTCCAGACGGCATCCTTGAGCAAGATCGCCTGCTGCCTTAAATCACATGCGTCCGGAGTTCCCTTTTTAGACATGATTTTGAGCGCGATGTGGACGCTCACCGAGATGCCGCTGCAGGAAGGCGAGGGTAGCCCGGTTGGAGAGGTCCATGGCCACGCCGGGGTCGATCTCCCCCTTCAGTTTCATAATCTTGCCGATCCAGTTCCCCGTCAGGAAGGTGAAGTCCGTGAAGCTCTGGTGGACGGCGCCCCTGTTTGGACCCGAATTAGTTACATGGTACACCTGGTTAGTTACATGGTACACTTGGTTAGTTAGTTACATGGTACACCTGGTTAGTTACATGGTACACTTGGTTAGTTAGTTACATGGTACACCTGGTTAGTTACATGGTACACTTGGTTAGTTAGTTACATGGTACACCTGGTTAGTTACATGGTACACTTGGTTAGTTAGTTACATGGTACACCTGGTTAGTTACATGGTACACTTGGTTAGTTAGTTACATGGTATACCTGGTTAGTTACATGGTACACTTGATTAGTTAGTTACATGGTACACCTGGTTACCTGCTGGTGTGATACTGGTGTGATACTGGTGTGATGTGATCATGATCTGAAACTTCTGTGGTGGTTTGTTTGTTTGTTTGTTGTTGTGAGAGAAGATGCTGTCTATGCTCACACATGGGACACAATATTCCTAGAGAAACACCAACATTATCATTTAAATCCAAAGGAATATCATAAAATGGCTGCCAATTAAAAAGTATGTTAAAATATTAGAAATAACTCCAGTCAACAAGATGAGAAGGATAAAGAAATCTCACCTGAATTGTGTCATTTGTCTCTTAAAAATATAGGTTTTTATATCATTCATATGTATTGTTTTCTCTGTGCGGTCATTAACATTTGTTGCCAGATAAGAGGGCCAGCACACTCGGCTTGCTTGCCATGGGGAACCATTGCACCAACAACGTGGGTATACCCCCGGCCAAGGGCCCGCACCCGGTGGGGTGTACGGACTTCATGATGGACTACACTACACAGGTAGGGGCCCCTGGTCTCTGAGGTATAGCGTTTTAATTCAGAAGCCACTACGACCCTCTAGGGCAGGGGTGTCAAACTCAATTTCATCCCGGGCCACATCAGCATTATAGTTGCCCTCAAAGGGCCGGTTGTAACTGTAAGACTATATAAATATATCTACTCTTTAATCATATTACATACATTGGCTCCTGCATTTGATTATGATTGGTTTTAGTAACTATTAATAACTACCTCAGAAAGCAGCAGACATTCAAGTGTACAGCCATTGTACAA
The DNA here is from genome assembly GCA_002895965.2 of Coryphaenoides rupestris. Lineage (NCBI taxonomy): Eukaryota > Metazoa > Chordata > Actinopteri > Gadiformes > Macrouridae > Coryphaenoides > Coryphaenoides rupestris. Next base: position 46,646 of record PIJE02001421.1, read on the forward strand.
TTTAGGGCCAGACTGGGAACATCATTCAGGCCAGAAATATAGTCCCAGTGATGGACATAGGGTTGGGAACCGAATCCAAAGTGCCGGGTACTGGGTACCCGAAAAAAAAAATTATTTCGATTCTGCTTATCGGTTCCTAAAATAGATATAAATCTTTATTATTGCAAACAAAGGCTATATGTCTGCAAGGACGTGGCGGCTACCTGCCAGGACATTTAAAACAATGTATCTGCCAGGACCTGTCTACGTCACGCATCAACGTAACGCCGCAACGTGTCCATTTGTTTTGATACGAGCTAGCAGTTAGTCAGCAGTGTGGAAGATGGACCGCGGGAAACGGTCAACAGTGTGCCTTCACTTTGTAAAAGAAAGCGACGACAAGGCTAAGTGCAGTAAATGTGGGAAAGGCTGATATGGTGATCTGTCTTCTGTACTGGGAGCGTACGGCCGGGCGCTGGGAGCGTACGGCCCGGAGTACGGATAAGCAGAACCGGAACGGGAATCAATAAAATTCAAACGATACCCAACCCTAGACGGACATTATAGTTTAGGTGCCAGAATGTGCAAACTTGTTGAAATTAGACGGCCAGGCCACCATGAAGAGTCGCGGTTCTCCCGATGGCCAGCTGATTTGTACGGTAAGCAAATTATATTCTTTGCAAGCTCTCGCGGGCCACATAAAATGAGGTGCTGGGCCGGATCCGGCCCACGGGCCTTGAGTTTGACACATATGCTCTAGGGGCTGGGACTGCATTAAATACATATGATCGTCTACGTGGGTTGTGAGTGTTTGACTCCCAGACAAAATGTAGCCTCCTGGGTTCGAACCCCAACGTCTGCAGTCTGTAACCCATAGACGAGGTGCCCCCTAACGCTGATCTACCTGCTCCTTAATGACATGTACCTGAATTCACTGTAAGTCGCTTGCAAAGTGTGTTAAATGCGGAGGCGGTGGCTCAGGAGGTAGAGCGGGGTGGTCCGGCACCTGGAAGGTTGCTGGTTCGATCCCTTAGCTACATGTCGATGTGTCCCTGAGCAAGACACCCTAACCCTAACTGACTGAGGCCTTGCATGGTTGACAACCGCCGTCGGTGTATGACTGGGTGTATGAATGGGTGTATGACTGTGTGTATGACTGGGTGCATGACTGGGTGTATGAATGGGTGTGTGAATGTGAGGCATTCATTTTGTAATATTGTTCCAGGAAACTTTTATTTTGAATTTGGATAAAGGACAATGTGTGTATGGGTGTGGGTGTGGGTGTGTGTATACTTCGGATTGAATGCCCTAAATATAAATGTAATCATAACACACTTTGAGCGACCAAAGGTCTGAGATGCACTACATAAATGTAGTTCATTTACCATTTGAAATGGCTGTTTATCACATGTCCAATTCAGCATGCCTAACATGCAGTAGACAGTCCTCCTCACCCACTCTCCCCTCCCGCCCCTCACAGGGAACGTTCTTCCGGCTGTACTACCCCTGCCAGAATGTGGAGCAGGGGGAGAAGCCTGATTGGATCCCGTGCCGGGAGTACTTTAACGGCCTGGCAGACTTCATGAAGATCAACCGGGCCATCAGCGAAAAGATCTTCAACTATCTCTTTGGTACAATCTCTCTCTTCTCTCTTCTCTCTTCTCTCTTCTCTCCTCTCTCCTCTCTCTCTCTCTTTATGTCGTGTGTCTTGTAGCGTAAGTAGGTGTTGCTGCTTCAGATGGTCTCTCCTCTCGTCCTCAACTCTTGGTCTCTCTTTCGTCTCCTAAGGGTCCTTTAAGATCCCGGCCTACTTGGACGCTCCGTTCAAGAGCGATCAGAAGTGTCCCGTGGTGGTCTTCTCCCACGGCCTCGGTGCCTTCCGGTGAGAAAACGCAGATGAGACACCGACTCTCCTGAAACGCTCCAACACCACCAGCCGCTCCAATTATTTGGGCCACACACAGCCACGATATAAGCTACTCGCCACTATGGGTTACAATAAGTCACCATGAGCCGTGATATAAACTACACTACTTATCCACTAAAACCACTACCTACACATCGATGAAAACTACCCAAATATCTCCTTAGAGCTATAATCCACACTTCGTCTGAAGCACATATCTGCTAAAAACTATTAACTACGCAATCATCCACGATATGAACTCCCCCATTTTATTCCCTGCCGTGGAACTCTGGTAGTTGTAGTTTTAAAGGTCATCTCAGGTCTGATCTCAGGTCTGGTCCTGTGCATGTACTCTATATAATGTATATACATGTACTATATGTGTTTAGGACCTTGTACTCAGCCGTATGTGCTGAACTGGCTTCACAGGGATTTATCGTGGCGTCCGTTGAGCACAGGTAATTCAACTTATTTATATATCAGTGTTAATTTCAATCAATCTGAAGTAATTTATTGTGTTTTTTGATTTGGTAATCAATTTGTCAATTTCAGGCACATTTCAGTGTGCATGTTGTGTGTTTAACATCTTACCAGCTTACCAAATTTAGATGGATTGATTGTATGTCTTTTTAAATTAAATATTGTATTAATGTAGTTTACGTTATAATATAACTAGGATCAAGTATATGTAGGTAACAGTAACATGCTAACTTAAGCCCAAAACACACAGACATGTAGTAGGGCTGTACTTTTGTTTCCGCTAACTTAGTATATAGAACTCGTCTATTTATAAAAATAAAAAAAAACGTTATTTTCTATCCTGACACAGCTGCATGCTGTAGCCTCAGCTTTAGGGTCGAGGTGCCAATGATACATAGAGCAGTCATAAACAACCTGTTTTACAACGGAAACACACTGTGCCACACGGAATTACAGTCATCAACTAGTCATCTTCTTGCACTCTCACGGATCGTCACGGAAGGAAATCCTAGCGTTGTCGGAGTCGACGGGAGACAAAGGCGCTGCATAAGCCGCTGTGTGTTTTATTATTTGTAGCGTGCGACCAGAAGAAAAGGCCGCGGGGACAATAGCTCGCACCAGCTCATCACTTTCCCCTCTTTATTTTTGGTTCAGACGGCCATTGCGCAGTATAGAGGGCCACATAAAGCCCGGGCCACTCTGTGCCCGCCTGTCAATCAAACTCGGGGACTGGAACCGGCCGATACTGTAATCAGTATGGCGCAGGCCGGGTGGGCGGGGCCTGTGTTTGGGAACTGAGGATTCTTTCTTGGAATCGGCGAACGTTATGTCAAGCTAGGTCGCAAACAAATTCCCATGAAGTTGGAGAAGCGGAGGGGCGGGGTGACAAAACAGGTATTTCCTGTTTATGTTCCAGGAAATGCTCAACTGAAGGGAACGTTTATTTGGATTGAGGACAATGTGTGTGTGTGTGTGTGTGTGTGTGTGTGCGTGTGCGTGTGTCCGTCCTTTGGATCGAAACCACCACCAGAATTATCAATAAGCATTAAAAAATACCAATCAAACAAACATCTGATTTTACCCACACATCCTATCACACATCTTACCCACACATTAGTTAAAAATTAACAATGAATAGAAAAAAAGCAGAACAAATGCAAATAAAGAAGTACTGCTGAGTTAAAGGACTCCTATTACTGTCCACTAGAAGTATGGTGGATAGATCAGCCTACCAGCCTACCCAGTGGACTGTAGCAACCGGTAGGCTGATCTATCCCGCATACATCTGGGTGGAGGACACTCCCACTTGTGATGTCAAGTGGGGGGGCATCCCGTTTTTGAAACCGCTTGGAATGGCTAATCACGCTCACACCTGGTGGTATAATAGGTAGAGTCCTTTTATATAAACTAACACCTTGTGGTCCCGGTGGGCCAGGGACCAGTCGGCCTCCGCCACCTTCTCCTTCCGCCAGATGTCCGAGGCGGAGAGGAGCGGCGAGGCCACGCACGAAACGCCCTCGCCGCACGTGTCCGGACACCTGGTGGAGGAGTGGATGTACTACAGGGCGCTGCAGCACGGCGAGAGCGAGTTCCGGCTGCGGAACCGACAGGTAACCGTGGCGTTTGTAGAGGAAAGGGGAACCAACCAACCAGTCATGTGGGTTGGTCACAGGCTCCGGATCTGGTTAAACACAATGGGTATCTGGGAAGCCTATTGAATCCAAAACCACATCCCCATTTTGCTATTGTTCTTAGTTTTTCTCAAGTAAGCGTACAGTGAACACTGAACATGAAAAGGCATAATGCTCCTGATAAGGCCTTCATACTGGTGTTTTCCCATTCATAGTAATTGAGAAAAACTGTAAATCTCTGTTCAAGTTCTTTATTTGCCTGACATGCACACAAAAAACAGATAGTAGCAGTCATCACTGGCAAAGAGATTCTCTGCCATCAGTCAGAGATCACGCATGGTTTCGACTTATTTTTGCAATCAGCAAAGTTGTGGCCACTAGCCTTGGCGATTTCGGTTCGCTTTCTGAGATATCCGTGATCCACAAATGACGTTCTTGCGGTGTAAAAATGTGTTGCACTTGTAAAACCGATTATGCAGACATGCAAAATGGGCTTTATTTATTTCCATTCTTTGTTCACATTTGTGGACCCTGCCCTTTATGTGTTTGCGAGTAGCGTTTTTATTTGCAAAACACATTGTATTTGTGTGAGAGGTGTGTTGTATTTGTAAAGCATGGTCTGCGTAAATGCAAATCGTGGGGTATTTGTAAAATCACATTGTTTGTTTGCAAATCCCGGGATATTCGTAAAACGTATTCTTTGTTTGTGACGTTATGGCTGTCTTCTGACTCCATAAGCTCCTCCCCCCTGTGCACCGCAGGTGCAGCAGCGTGCCGACGAGTGCATCCGCGCGCTGGACAAACTGTTTGAGGTCAACTCCGGGGTGCAGGTGAACAACGTCCTCAAGACCCACTTCGACTGGACCACCCTACAGGTGGGACCGTGGGGGTCAGGGGTCGGGGTGTGAACACCCACACACTTTTAGAAGACATTATTAGTAGTAGTACTAAAAAACATAATTATTATTTATTTATTATTAATGGTTTCTTGTTCATTATTTAAATTTAGATTGTTGTCCCTCATGTATTTTCATTCATCTCTGTTTTGATGAGTGCTATATATATATATATATACATTTATTATTACAGACTAATATGTGGAAAGCATAACCGTGACAACTGAGAAACCAATTGGAGAACAAAAGTCAGTTTAGTCACATGTTGGTCAGTATCTATGGACCATTTGAGAGAAATTCTCTTTTCCTACGGTCAGCAGTATGGTCAGGGTTTGTTTTTTGGATTACGAAATTAACGAACTGTTGCGTAAGGCGATGATGTTTGAATGTTCAGCACATATCACATCAGGCAGTTACAAAGTCCTACACACACACACACACACACAGTTTTACCATCGCTATATCACCAAATTATTCAACTACATTGATAAGCAGATTTCCCAGCACAGTTCCCAGAATGCAGTATTCCTCTTAGGTCACCACAACCCCCCCAAGGACATGAAAAATACCTCAGCTCTGCAGTTTGCATGAGAATCCTTAAGTCCTCACCCGAGTCCACCTGCTCTCGCTCTGACGTCTTATCATCAGGTGTGGGGCTGATTAGTCACGATGACAAGCCATTTCAACACCCAGCCACTGGTGACATCATAGGTGGGAGTGTCCAGTCCACCCCCAGGTGTACGACGCACAGATCCAACTCCGGCCTACCGGTTGGTACAGTTCAGTAGGAGGGAGGGAGTCACTATCTTTATCATACACCCAGGGGTGGACACTCCCACTGATGTGGTGTCACAAGTGGATAGATGGCCCCACCCATTCCCACCCCCTATGGACACTATACTGCACATTATATTAACCTTTAACCCCACTGACTCCCACCCCCCGTGGACACCGTTGCGTTACATTCACGCACATCTTTTCTTTTCTTTAAATTGTGTTCTGTTTCTCACCAGAACACCATGGACCTGTGCAAGATCGCAGCGGTGGGCCACTCCTTCGGGGGCGCCACGGTCATCGAGTCGCTGTGCAAGGAAGTCAGGTTCAAGTACGTGTCACGTGACCTTGGAGAACCCGTGTCTCTGTAGCTGCACTCCCCGTCTCTGAGGAGTCGGCCGCTGCGTGAGATTATCACCCCCCCGCCAGGTCTGATGTTGATGAGCGATAAGAAAAGCCATGTGTGATGTCACAGGTGGACGTTTCTACCCAGATGTACGACGATGTATAAGACCTACCAAGTGGACTGTACCATCTGGTAGGGGGATTACTGTAGGGTAGACTTGGGCGACAGTAGCTCAGGAGGTAGAGCAAGGTTGCTGGTTCGATCCCCGGGCTCCTCCCACCTCCTAGCTAAGTGTGGAGGTGTCCCTGAGCAAGACACCACCTAACCCTAACTGCTCCTGACGTGTTGGTTGTTACCTTGCATGGTTGACACCGCCGTCGGTGTATGAATGGGTGAATGTGAGGCAATACTGTAAAGCACTTTAGATAAAAGTGTTATGAAATGGCTTGTGATGGCTAATTCACATCACACCTGGTGGGACAACAGGGTCCCTTTAAGAAACTATTGCCAACTGTTCCGTGCTAGGCATCTCATAGATCGCTGTACTGAGGAGGGCGACATAAAAAACCTCCTCTTCCTCACCGCTCTGTCCAATTTTTCTGATTTTAGATGTGGCATAGCTCTGGACACCTGGATGACCCCGCTGGACGAGGAGATCTACCCCAAGGTGAAGCAGCCCATCCTCTTCATCAACTCTGAGAAGTTCCAGTGGGCGGGGAACATCAACCAGATGAAGAAGCTGGACTCTGCCGGCATCCAGCGCAAAATGATCACCATCAGGCAAGTGGAGGAGAACGGAGGCCGCTGGTTCCCCAACCCGCTCATTTTTAAAGTGGCAATCTCGAGGATTTCCGTTTCTCTTGCTCTTTGGCGACATCTATGGTGAAAAGCGGTAATTGCATCCAAACAGTGTCGCATAGGTGAAGTCCGTCCGCTGGCAATCGTTTAATGGCGGATACTCCGTTTACTCTAGCAGAGCCTGAAACAAACAGTCCGTCACTTCTGATTATGCTCTCTGGCAGACATCCATGGGACCAATCACTGCTGGGTGATGGGAAATGTTTAATCTTGCGCGGGAAAGGTGACTCACCACCCAGTTCTGGGGCCACAGGATCAGTCACCATTGTGTTAACTCGTTCGGCGACATAGACTTGTATTTACATGAAAATCATTGATTGCCAAATCAGCATCTGTCTGTAACGTCGAGACACCAAGGCCTTGTTCACACTGCAAGCTAAAGTGGCCCAAATCCAAACGTCTGGTGGTTGTTGTTTTTTTTTGCATGTCAGGTGTAACTAACTAACCAGGTGTACCATGTAACTAACCAGGTGTACCATGTAACTAACTAACCAGGTATACCATGTAACTAACTAACCAGATGTACCATGGAACTAACTAACTAACTAACCAGGTGTACCATGTAACTAACTAACTAATTAACTAACTAACTAAACAGGTGTACCATGTAACTAACTAACTAATTAACTAACTAAACAGGTGTACCATGTAACTAACTCACTAATTAACTAACTAAACAGGTGTACCATGTAACTAACTAACTAACTAACTAACTAGGTGTACCATGTAACCATACCTGTCCTCGACCACTGGTAGATCCTCCTGGTTAGCAGAAACTGGACCAGTAATCCATGAGAGAACATGGGAGTTCTGGTAGTCCTGGGGCTCACTGGGGCACAAGTGAACCAGGGGATGAGTCACTGGGGAGCGGCGAGCATCGTCAATGTTTGACAGCAGCTCGCTTACACCATGCTAACACCAAGCTAACACCATGCTAACATCATGCTAACACCATGCTAACGTCATGCTAACACAGAGGACAACCTCATGAGCCCATAGATACACAGCGGGGCTCGTCGGCTAGTAGTAGTAGTAGTGTGTGTGTGTGTGTGTGTGTGTGTGTAGTGTTTGTGTGTGTGTAGTGCGTGCCGCGGGGCTGTAGGGGGCGCTGTGGTCGCCACCGGTAGAGCAAGTGGAAAACTAATACATGTTATTATCCTTTATTTATTTACCCTCGCTTATTTGATTTGTAACAAACAAACAAACAAAAATAGTGACTCGTCAAGAATAGTTTAGAATAGCATTGAAATTAAAATACTGTGACAGTGTACAGTAATGCAGTGTGTGTGTGTGTGTAGTGCGTGCCGCGGGGCTGTAGGGGGCGCTGTGGTCACCACCGGTACAGCGACACACTGATCTGATGTCCTGCTAGCAGCCAGTGTAGCTCAGCTTAAATCATCACAATTCACCCATTTCTAGATGTCAACATGAAACTGGTGAGTCGTGACGTAAGCGTGTCTGTGCTTTTAAACGTGTAGCTGATCGTAGGGATCCGGTGAGCGACTTAAAGTCGTCTTAGGGAGCCTTTGTTGTCTTTGTTTTTACTGTATAGTCCCCAGCAGCTAACTCCACCTAGCATCTAGCAGCATCCACTCATTCATGTGTGTGTGTGTGTGTGTGACACAAAAACAGTCAGCCGCTTAACATGGCAACATGTCTTTTTAAGTCACTTTGCATCATGAAGGAAAAGAATCGCATCCACGGTTTCAGGGGCCAGTCCAGTCCTCCTCTCCTCTATTACTCTTCCAGTGGCGCTGAACGCACGCTCACTGCTGCTGCTGCTGGTAATAGAGCCTCTTTGAATTTAATTTAATTTAATTGAGAGAGAGAGAAAAAAAAGCCCGAGCCCGGCCCGCATCCGAGCTAATGATGGGATAATTGGCCCGAGGCCCGACCCTCGGGCTGTCGGGCTTTCGGGCCCCGGGCTCCATTGCAGGGCTCTAAGTGCGCCTTATGTATGAAAATAGACCCGTTCATTGACAGTGCGCCTTATAATCCGGTGCGCCTTATAGTCCGGAAAATACGGTAAGCTGATTCTGATTTACAACACGAGTAGTCAATACAGTCCCCCCATGAATCAAATCAGACAAACTAACGAGCCCATACCTTCTCCAAGTTTATTGCTCCGTCCTTGGACACCCACCCCGGCAGCTTGGAGAGTCTTGGACTGATACACAAAACAAAAGCGGAGACAGAAAGAGACAGAAAGCTGTGACACCATGCTGAGAGACAACATGGTTTGGTAGGAGATGCCAGTAACCAGTAGTGTGATTGTCCCCAACATGTCCACCAGTCTGTCGCTGCTTATACTGCCCGCCACACCAAGTATACCTGTGCACCAGGGGCAGCGGTAGGAAGTTGAGGACGGACGTGGTGTCCAGGCCACAGTCCAGCATGATGGTGGTGGATTTAAACTTGAGCACATTGCAGGGCAGCGTCGGGTGTCCTGACAGACAGTACTGGGAGAGATGGGGGGCATATAGTCAGAGACATACAAACAATGGAGGTTTATTTTGCTCAAACCTGGATAAGATAAGATAAGATAAAACTTTATTAATCCTGAAGGAAATTCTTGTGCCAGAGGTTGCATAGCAATAGAATAATAAACAATAGAGAAATAAACAGCAGAATAATAAACATTTACAAATGTATAGTCAGTCTAAGACTAAGAGAAATATAAAAATATCAGTAAGATATTCAGTCAGCAAAACAAGTTGGCAATGGTATTGGGAAGTAGTAGTGAGCACATAGAATATAATAGAACTTGTACACACACACACACACACACACACACACACACACACACACACACACACACACACACACACACACACACACACATATATATATATATACAAACACACACACACACATATATATATATACAAACTCTCTCACACACACACACACACACACACACACACACAACACACACACACACACACACACACACACACACACACACACACACATAAACACACACCACACACACACACACACACCACACACACACACACACACACACAGCACAAACACACACACAAACTATCACTGAAGGGATTTTTAAATGGTTTCTAATGGCTAATCAACAGCACCCCCCTCTGGTGGGATGTGTGCTACTGCAGTTCTTTTGTTCCCCTCCTCCTGATTGGTTGAAATGGTGGCAGGTAGCAGGTGATGTCACTTGGACTGTCTGAACTATGGCCTCAATACTGATTGGTTGGCTGTCCCTCCCTGAGGTTGGTCTGTTGAAGGTGAGGAGAGGACTCAAGGGTGCTTGGTTATTTCCAACCACTAACTAATTTCCTTTCCACTGCCACACGTCATCACACTCTGGCTGTCTGGTCAGTATTTACAGTGTTGTACTACTGTGAAGTCAAAACATTTGTTTTATTTTATAAGAAATTATTTTGTTATTAAACTCATTTGAGATTTGAGGAACTAATTTTGCTGCTGTTGTGTTTATTCCTATTCAGTCAGTTCTTCCCATTAAGTTAATACATAACGCATCATTTAGAACAGTAATTTCAACTTTAGGGGGCGTTTAATAGTTCCCTCAACTTTGAATTTAAGGAAGTGTACAAATTTGAAAAAGTCACAATCCCACGTCACAGCGTGTGTTGCAAAATATGTTTTTTTTATTTATTGCTAAACATTTTAATGTGCCAATAAAATACACGTAATCTCAATATAAATTATGTTACAGTGCACTACACCAGCGTCCCTTAAATAATAGTGTGAAGCAGAACACTGAGTTTCACAGCGCAACAGAAAAAGAAACCACCCCACAAACCGGGAGAAACCAGGAAAAAAACCCAAACACACACACACACCAAGCTGCTTTCTGGTTTCTGGTTGCGTTTCAGAGCGTGTACACATGAGTAAATATGCAGTTTGATTTCCCAGCCATTTCATTTGACAGTTGACCACCAGACTGTGTGTACAGTGAAATGGAAAAAAAAAGACAGAATAGGTGATACAAGAATTAACGACACAGTGGGTCAAACATGGCTGCCGTATGCAGTGTAGTCTTTGCTGCACCCGGCTGTCAATCGAGTTGTGGGTCACATGAGGAATTATATGAATAGTAAAGCATTGTCAAAGATACTACTGCTTGTTTAAACTAATTGGCACAAAATTATCAGCGCCGATTTACAAAAATAATCTTTTTTTTTGGGGGGGGAATAAAATGTAAAAAGGACACCCAAGAGCAGAATAAGATGTTGTTTAACATAACAGCATTGGTGACATCACTTCCTGGTTGACATCATCACACAGGTATTTGGTTCGAAACAGGGATTGGTGCTGTAAACACACCAGGAAGTGGAGCGTCCGCGTGGGGTGACGGTTCCACAGGTGATGCCCTTTAACAGGAATATGATTCAGACAAAACGCTCAGTGCATCGGGACTCGTAGGTAGTTTCCACAAAAGATTCACAAGAAGGCGTGTCGTGTTATGTTGCCACCATACACACGTTTAAAAAATAAAAATAAAGACTTATTTAAGAGTGTTATAATTGGCGTAGTTTGTGAAGGTAAGAGGTGGGGATTTGACATAATCGGTGATGGGTATTTAACTTTGGATCGCTGCGTTTCTCAGGTCCTCGGCTATCGGCTACTCGTTCCTCTGGTTGGATGCTCTCTCACTCCCGAGTGGGGGAGAGAAAGAACGAGAGAGAGAGAGAGAGAGAAAGGAAAGAGAGCTGATTGGTTCTCATCAGTGATTGGCCAGAGGACCTTCGCACGATCAACTGTTGCTGAACTTGTTCCGGTGTTTGTTTGTTTGTGTTCCTCTACTTGGACTCCTTCTCGGCGTCCACCAGCGCCGAGCGGATGCCCAGCTTGCCGAGCTCCTGCACCAGGTCGCCGCTCTGGTGCATCTGCAGCAGGATGTCGCAGCCGCCCACAAACTCGCTGTTGATGTACACCTGGGGGATGGTGGGCCAGTTGGAGTACTCCTTGATGCCTGGTGGTGAAAGAGGAAAACAACATCAGGTCGCGAAATAATAGTACTTGGCATTGGATGTTCTTAATGCACTCAGAATGGCACGTCTGCTCTTATCCCATCTATTATGCAGACAACCTAGCGATTATGAAACTCGTTCTATTAACCTTGCAATTATGAATGCTTGAAAGCTGCTCTATTCTTATCTTTATGTACCACAGTGATATATTGCTGTCTCTCTTTCAAAAAATGTAAGTCGCTTTGGATAAAGGTGTCTGCCAAATGCCCTAAATATAAATAATGTCGAACCACCACAGAAAGTCTGTTTACAAATGTACAGAAAAACAATTCTTTCATTCCACGATGTGTATGTTACTTGTATGTTTGTATGTCACGCCGACACTTAAAATAGTCCTTGGCATCGTGTAGCTATCTTGCCGTTTCCCAGCAAGGCCGAGCAATTACGGAGGGCTTGAATCTTCTATTAAAATCTTACTGTACCATCAGCAATATATTGTTGTTTCACTCTCTTCGGACAAATGTCGGCGACTTATTGTAAAATCGCTTTGGTCATATCCAATCATGTAACAGAATACCATTTTGAAGAAGATAAAGCATCAGATCTTATTTTATTTGTCTTTGACGATAGTTTATGGAGAAGGTAACTACCCATGTCTCCAGTGTTGAGCACCAGTGGAAGATTGGGTCATTAACTTAGGACATCATTGATCTGATCACAATTGAGACTTGAGAAGAACAACCCTGACTAATATAATAATGATGTCACTGTTGCTTCTGACCATGGAGCCTGTTTGTCTGCCTGCCTGCCTACAGACAATAGAGGCTTCACTTGACAGTGACGATGGGAAAAACTGCTGTTCCTTGTTACATTGTAAACAGATTTTAACGTTTGACATATTAAAGACAGTGTGACCCCACCCTGTGCTCTCGTAGCTGGTGACAGCTGATAAAACTGCCCCCCCCCCCACACACACACACACACACTAGCCTACAAATGGTAATTATGAGACAACTATTGTCATGTCATGATGACCACCTTTACATTTAAGATGTAACTTTGCTCAAGTTAAAGGGCAAGTCAGGTCAGGTGTGTGTGTATGTGTGTGTGTGTGTGTGTGTGTGTGTGTGTGTGTGTGTGTGTGTGTGTGTGTGAGTGTTTGTGTGTGTGTGTGTGTGGTATATGTGTGTGTGTGTGTGTGTGTGTGTGTGTGTGTGTGTGTGTGTGTGTGTGTGTGTGTGTGTGTGTGTGTGTGAAAGTATGTGTGTGTGTGTGTGTGTGTGTGTGTGTGTGTGTGTGTGTGTGTGTGTAGTGTGTATATTATGTGTGTGTGTGTGTGTGTGTGTGTGTGTAGTGTGTATATTATATGTGTGTGTGTGTGTGTGGTGTGTGTGGCACAGTGTGTTTCCGTTGTAAAACAGGTTGTTTATGACTGCTCTATGTATCATTGGCACCTCGACCCTAAAGCTGAGGCTACAGCATGCAGCTGTGTCAGGATAGAAAATAACGTTTTTTATAAATAGACGAGTTCTATATACTAAGTTAGCGGAAACAAAAGTACAGCCCTACTACATGTCTGTGTGTTTTGGGCTTAAGTTAGCATGTTACTGTTACCTACATATACAGTTATATTATAACGTAAACTACATTAATACAATATTTAATTTAAAAAGACATACAATCAATCCATCTAAATTTGGTAAGCTGGTAAGATGTTAAACACACAACATGCACACTGAAATGTGCCTGAAATTGACAAATTGATTACCAAATCAAAAAACACAATAAATTACTACAGATTGATTGAAATTAACACTGATATATAAATAAGTTGAATTACCTGTGCTCAACGGACGCCACGATAAATCCTTGTGAGGCCAGTTCAGCACATATGGCTGAGTACAAGGTCCTGGAAGAAACATAAACACATATAGTACATGTATATACATTATATAGAGTACATGCACAGGACCAGACCTGAGATCAGACCTGAGATGACCTTTAAAACTACAACTACCAGAGTTCCACGGCAGGGAATAAAATGGAGTTCATATCGTGGATGATTGCGTAGTTAATAGTTTTTAGCAGATATGTGCTTCAGACGAAGTGTGGATTATAGCTCTAAGGAGATATTTGGGTAGTTTTCATCGATGTGTAGGTAGTGGTTTTAGTGGATAAGTAGTGTAGTTTATATCACGGCTCATGGTGACTTATTGTAACCCATAGTGGCGAGTAGCTTATATCGTGGCTGTGTGTGGCCCAAATAATTGGAGCGGCTGGTGGTGTTGGAGCGTTTCAGGAGAGTCGGTGTCTCATCTGCGTTTTTTCACCGGAAGGCACCGAGGCCGTGGAGAAGACCACCACGGGACACTTCTGATCGCTCTTGAACGGAGCGTCCAAGTAGGCCGGGATCTTAAAGGGACCCTTAGGAGACGAAAGAGAGACCAAGAGGGCGGGGCTGGGAGGACGAAGAGGAGAGACCATCTGAAGCAGCAACACCTACTTACTTACGCTACAAGACACACGAGAGAGAGAGAGAGAGAGAGAGAGACAGAGTGAGAGAGTGAGAGAGTGAGAGAGTGAGAGTGAGAGAGTGAGAGTGAGAGAGAGAGAGAGAGAGAGAAAAGAGAGAGGGGGTTGTACCAAAGAGATAGTTGAAGATCTTTTCGCTGATGGCCCGGTTGATCTTCATGAAGTCTGCCAGGCCGTTAAAAGTACTCCCGGCACGGGATCCAATCAGGCTTCTCCCCCTGCTCCACATTCTGGCAGGGGTAGTACAGCCGGAAGAACGTTCCCTGTGAGGGGCGGGAGGGGAGAGTGGGTGAGGAGGACTGTCTACTGCATGTTAGGCATGCTGAATTGGACATGTGATAAACAGCCATTTCAAATGGTAAATGAACTACATTTATGTAGTGCATCTCAGACCTTTGGTCGCTCAAAGTGTGTTATGATTACATTTATATTTAGGGCATTCAATCCGAAGGATACACACACCCACACCCACACCCATACACACATTGTCCTTTATCCAAATTCAAAATAAAAGTTTCCTGGAACAATATTACAAAATGAATGCCTCACATTCACACACCCATTCATACACCCATTCATACACCCAGTCATACACCGACGGCGGTTGTCAACCATGCAAGGCCTCAGTCAGTTAGGGTTAGGGTGTCTTGCTCAGGGACACATCGACATGTAGCTAAGGGATCGAACCAGCAACCTTCCAGGTGCCGGACCACCCCACTCTACCTCCTGAGCCACCGCCTCCGCATTTAACACACTTTGCAAGCGACTTACAGTGAATTCAGGTACATGTCATTAAGGAGCAGGTAGATCAGGGTTAGGGGGCACCTCGTCTATGGGTTACAGACTGCAGACGTTGGGGTTCGAACCCAGGAGGCTACATTTTGTCTGGGAGTCAAACACTCAACAACCCACGTAGACGATCATATGTATTTAATGCAGTCCCAGCCCCTAGAGCATATGTGTCAAACTCAAGGCCCGTGGGCCGGATCCGGCCCAGCACCTCATTTTATGTGGCCCGCGAGAGCTTTGCAAAGAATATAATTTGCTTATCGTACAAATCAGGGCCGGACTGGCCATCGGGAGAACCGCGACTCTTCATGGTGGCCTGGCCGTCTAATTTCAACAAGTTTGCACATACTGGTACCTAAACTATAATGTCCGTCTAGGGTTGGGTATTGTTTGAATTTTATTGATTCCCGTTCCGGTTCTGCTTATCCGTAGTCCGGGCCATACGCTCCCAGCGCCCGGCCGTACGCTCCCAGTACAGAAGACCGATCACCATGTCAGCCTTTCCCACATTTACTGCACTTAGCATCGTCGTCGCTTTCTTTTACAAAGTGAAGGCACACTTTTGACCGTTTACCGCGGTCCATCTTCCACACTGCTGACTAACCGTTAGCTCGTATCAAAACAAATGGACACGTTGCAGTGTTGTGTTGATGCGTGACGTAGTCAGGTCCTGGCAGATACATTGTTTTAAACGTCCTGGCAGGTAGCCGCCACATCCTTGCAGACATTGTTTGCAATAATAAAGATTTATATCTCTTTTAGGAACCGATAAGCAGAATCGAAATTAAAAAAAATTTGGGTACCCAGTACCCGGCACTTTGGATTCAGTTCCAATTTGGAACCGAGTTTCGGTTCCCAACCCTATGTCCGTCACTGGGACTATATTTCCTGGCCTGAATGATGTTCCCAGTCTGGCCCTAAATTGTACAATGGCTGTACACTTGCATGTCTGCTGCTTTCTGAGGTAGTTATTAAGTAGTTACTAAAACCAATCATAATCAAATGCAGGAGCAATTATGTAATATGATAAAGAGTAGATATATTTATATAGTCTTACAGTTACAACCGGCCCTTTGAGGGCAACTATAATGCTGATGTGGCCCGGGATGAAATTGAGTTTGACACCCCTGCCCTAGAGGGTCGTAGTGGCTTCCGAATTAAAACGCTATACCTCAGAGACCAGGGGCCCCTACCTGTGTAGTGTAGTCCATCATGAAGTCCGTACACCCCACCGGGTGCGGGCCCTTGGCCGGGGTATACCCACGTTGTTGGTGCAATGGTTCCCCATGGCAAGCAAGCCGAGTGTGCTGGCCCTCTTATCTGGCAACAAATGTTAGTGATCGCACAGAGAAAACAATACATATGAATGATATAAAAACCTATATTTTTAAGAGACAAATGACACAATTCAGGTGAGATTTCTTTATCCTTCTCATCTTGTTGACTGGAGTTATTTCTAATATTTTAACATACTTTTTAATTGGCAGCCATTTTATGATATTCCTTTGGATTTAAATGATAATGTTGGTGTTTCTCTAGGAATATTGTGTCCCATGTGTGAGCATAGACAGCATCTTCTCTCACAACAACAAACAAACAAACAAACCACCACAGAAGTTTCAGATCATGATCACATCACACCAGTATCACACCAGCAGGTAACCAGGTGTACCATGTAACTAACTAACCAGGTGTACCATGTAACTAACTAACCAGGTGTACCATGTATCTAACTAATCAAGTGTACCATGTAACTAACCAGGTATACCATGTAACTAACTAACCAAGTGTACCATGTAACTAACCAGGTGTACCATGTAACTAACTAACCAAGTGTACCATGTAACTAACCAGGTGTACCATGTAACTAACTAACCAAGTGTACCATGTAACTAACCAGGTGTACCATGTAACTAACTAACCAAGTGTACCATGTAACTAACCAGGTGTACCATGTAACTAACCAGGTGTACCATGTAACTAACTAACCAGGTATACCATGTAACTAACTAACCAGGTGTACCATGTAACTAACTAACCAGGTGTACCATGTAACTAACTAACTAATTAACTAACTAACTAAACAGGTGTACCATGTAACTAACTAACTAATTAACTAACTAAACAGGTGTACCATGTAACTAACTCACTAATTAACTAACTAAACAGGTGTACCATGTAACTAACTAACTAACTAACTAACTAGGTGTACCATGTAACCATACCTGTCCTCGACCACTGGTAGATCCTCCTGGTTAGCAGAAACTGGACCAGTAATCCATGAGAGAACATGGGAGTTCTGGTAGTCCTGGGGCTCACTGGGGCACAAGTGAACCAGGGGATGAGTCACTGGGGAGCGGCGAGCATCGTCAATGTTTGACAGCAGCTCGCTTACACCATGCTAACACCAAGCTAACACCATGCTAACATCATGCTAACACCATGCTAACGTCATGCTAACACAGAGGACAACCTCATGAGCCCATAGATACACAGCGGGGCTCGTCGGCTAGTAGTAGTAGTGTGTGTGTGTGTGTGTGTGTGTAGTGTTTGTGTGTGTGTAGTGCGTGCCGCGGGGCTGTAGGGGGCGCTGTGGTCGCCACCGGTAGAGCAAGTGGAAAAACTATATACATGTTATTATCCTTTATTTATTTACCCCTCGCTTATTTGATTTGTAACAAACAAACAAACAAAAATAGTGACTCGTCAAGAATAGTTTAGAATAGCATTGAAATTAAAATACTGTGACAGTGTACAGTAATGCAGTGTGTGTGTGTGTGTAGTGCGTGCCGCGGGCTGTAGGGGGCGCTGTGGTCACCACTGGCACAGCGACACACTGATCTGATGTCCTGCTAGCAGCCAGTGTAGCTCAGCTTAAATCATCACAATTCACCCATTTCTAGATGTCAACATGAAACTGGTGAGTCGTGACGTAAGCGTGTCTGTGCTTTTAAACGTGTAGCTGATCGTAGGGATCCGGTGAGCGACTTAAAGTCGTCTTAGGGAGCCTTTGTTGTCTTTGTTTTTACTGTATAGTCCCCAGCAGCTAACTCCACCTAGCATCTAGCAGCATCCACTCATTCATGTGTGTGTGTGTGTGTGTATCATTCGTGGGAGCTCAACCTTCCGGCCTACCCCAGTGCACCAGACTGTAACAATTGGTGGGGGGAGGTCAGGGGTCAGAGTGCGCATGGGAAGTGCTTCCGGGTGGTGGGGGTCAGGGGGTCACAGAGGTCAGAGTTTCTGCAGAAAGCGCAGCACCAGGTCACGGAGGGTGGTGCGCATGGGAAGTGCTTCCGGGGGGTGGGGGTCAGGGGTCAGAGTTTCTGCAGGAAGCGCAGCACCAGGTCACGCAGGGTGGTGCGCATGGGCTCGTTGTTGTCACACACGATGTGCGTGGCGTCCGCCTCCAGCTGGATGAGCGCGTCCTCCGCCTGCAGGTGCAGGATGTGGCCGTCGGCCGTCTCCTCCACCTTCACCTCGCTGATGCCGTGCTGCAGGGGAGGTCAGAGGTGAGGGGTCAGGTGTATATTGCCGCATAGCACAAAAGCTCCTCCCAGCACAGTTAAAGGGTGTTGTCGTCTGAGGGCTTACCTTGTGCAGGGTTGCCAGGAAGCCGTCCAGGGGCACCACGCCGCTCAGCAGGGGCTTGGGGGCCAGCACCTCGGGGGGCTCCTCCACCACGCGCTTCCTCTTCTTAGTGGGGGCTGCCGGAGGGGGTTTAGGCACCGACTGGCAATGCACAAAAGGAAGGACAGACTTCAGTCAGATGGCAACCTCGTGCAGACAGATTAGCTTATAAAAGATGACGAATATTGAATAACGAGGCTGAAGAATTCATTAAGCAGCCATTTGATTGGCTGTAATCTGGTGTGCTTAATTGTCTGGTAAATTTGATTGTTTGCTCACCCTTACTTTCAATCATCAGAACTATCAGAACTTTAAAGCTGAGTTACACAGGAAGCATGAATAAAAAAGTGTCTATACCGGCGTCATACCTTGGCGGTGACAATGCGTACGATCGTACGAAGGTACAAACAACACAGACCTCGGCTTAAGCCACAAGCTCACCTGTAGCGTGTGCTTGTTGTCTTTGGAGTGCAGCACGCCGGACACGGTTGCAACGGAGACGCCCGGTTTGACCTCAGAGGGCAGCAGTGACCTCGCCAGCTACCGACCACAGAACGGAGGTCTCTCGTTAGAGCAGGTGACATATAGCATTATTATTATTATCATATTATACTTTTTTTGTAATAACATTACATATTATAAAAAAGAAAATGTATTGCTTATACAGGCAATTTCACATTCAATCAATTAATTAATCATTTAAAAGTCAGGATAGCCTAATGGTCGACTCCCTGCCGAAAGAGTTCAATTCCAAATGTCTGAGGCCTAACATGTACCTTGACCTAAACCCTACCTGCTCCCGGAAGCCGGTTTCCGAAGCATTTCATAAGAAGCACACAGAGGCCTCAACAGTCACACATTGCAGCACCGGCGTTGATGCCTGATGGCTCCATCTAGTCTAGTGAGTCTACACTCGTGTGGTTTGTCTGACCTCGGGCAGCAGGTGGATGCGCTCGTAGCGGCGACGGAAGGGCAGGCTGAGCACGGAGCAGCGGCGGTAGGGCACGGGCGGCGCCGACAGCTCCAGCATCAGGTCCGAGCGGTGGGACTGCGAGGGCGGCGGCTGGGTGTACTGCTCCGGACACACCACGTGGAGGGGCTGGGGCCGGGGAGGGAGGGGGAGGTTAAAGGGGTTAGGGGTGCTCACAAATCAGACTGTAGACCATCAGTCGTAGATTGTATTGTAAATATTGTAAACATTCTGATTCTGATCCCTCCGATTCATGTTATCTATGGTATTCTTTTGCACATTCCACTGAGCATCGCCACTTTTCATTTCACTGCATATCCTGTACGTGTATGTGACAAATAAAGTTGTTGAATCTTGAATCATTGTCTGAATAGTTCGGCTGTAGCATTGTCGAACTTCTGGACCCCAGATGAGGGCTTCTTGTGTCGAACTCCACAATCAATGTCCACAATCTACCATCGGCATCCCAGAGTTGCCGCAAACCCCTACCTGCTCCTTTAATGATATGTTTGTGGATGGTAACAAACACACAGACACAGATACAGACACAGACATAGACACAGACACAGAACTCACCTGGATTTCCTTGAGCAGCTTGGAGACCTGGTGGAAGTTGAGGCGCGTGTCGATGGGGCAGTACACACACTTCATGGCCAGGGGCTGGTAGGGAGCCAGGGCGTCCAGGTAGGAGAAGTCCGGCTCTGAGGGGACAGACAGGAGACCAGGAGGAGACCCTTTAAGACCTCACGCACCACAAGGCCCCTGATGAGAAACCCTCAAGTACTCACACACCACAAGGCACCTCATGAGATACCCTCAAGTACTCACACACCACAAGGCACCTCATGAGATACCCTCAAGTACTCACACACCACAAGGCACCTCATGAAACCCTCAAGTACTCACACACCACAAGGCCCCTGAGATCTGCCCTCTTTCACACTGGACTCATGAAGGGTTAAAAGGTCAAAGATAGCATCGCCGAGGCTGACCCAGGAGCAGTGGGAGAGCCTTACCGGTGAAGATGATGGTGTTGAGGCTGGAGCGGCCCCACAGCTCCATGAAGTGGACCACGTCGCCGAAGCGCAGCGACGGGTGTCCCGTGAAGACCACACACGGCTGCCGGAACTCGCTGCTGAAGTCCCCGTGGATGCTGGGGTAGTGCTTCAGCTTGTTGGTCTGGATCAGCTGGGAGGAGACACACACGCCGGGTGTGAGACCAGATATACTAGCCCTACTGTTTACGTGTGTCAGGAAAACCAGGTGTGAGACCAGATATACTAGCCCTACTGTTTACATGTGTCAGGAAAACCAGGTGTGAGACCAGATATACTAGCCTGACTGTTTACATGTGTCAGGAAAACCAGGTGTGAGACCAGATATACTAGCCCTACTGTTTACATGTGTCAGGAAAACCAGGTGTGAGACCAGATATACTAGCCTGACTGTTTACATGTGTCAGGAAAACCAGGTGTGAGACCAGATATACTAGCCCTACTGTTTACATGTGTAGAAAAACCGCCAGATACCAGGTAGGAAACCAGGTGTGAAACTAAAATATGGGTGAGACCAGTCCTACTGTTTACAAAGGAGAATGTAGGAGAGCTCGGTGTGAATCCAGACAGAGTACTGACCTCGGCGTGGGGGAAGGGGGGTTCTGGAAGGTACACCTTGGACTGCTTGTTGTGGCACAGCCTGCATGAAGCAATATACATGTAGATAAATACACAGTATATGAACACATACAAATACACGCATGCACCATAATGAAGCACAGCCAAACATGTATTAAAATGTATTTCTATTTTAAGTGATATATAGATAATAAGACTGATCTGATTTAATTCTTGCTCATGCGTATCCTGGTTGACTCTGCAAATAACACACAGCTTTTAATATGAAATGAATAAATTCAAAAAATTAGAAGCCCCTCCCCCCTCACCCCTCACCACTCACCACTCGGCGAAGATCTGGGAGAACTCCAGGGAGCTGTTGGCGACCGGAGAGATGAAGTAGAAAGGAGTGGAGCCCAGGTTGGCGCTATCGATGAACTGGTACAGGCACTCCAGCAGGTCGTAGATCACCCCCGACGGGTAGCACGGCACCAGCACGTTGCCCCCGGCGCGGATCGTCATGGCTACGGGCGGGAAAGGCGGGAAAACATCAGGACCAGCGGGAAAACTCTGAAGAGAGACGCTGAACGGAGAACTAGATGATATTATTATTGTTATAATAATTATTATTACTAATATTATTATGGACCAGATAGGGGTGAGGGCATCTTACTCAAGGTCTACAGGCTGCACACATTGGGAATCGAACCCAGTACCGTTCAGCTGGGAGTCAAACACCATGACCACAACTCGACTTTATACTCCTCAATGATGTTATTTTAGGTGTACGATTAATGATTAACTCATGAACTTGAGCTCCCACGAATATCACTGAAGGGATTTTTAAATGGTTTCTAATGGCTAATCAACAGCACCCCCCTCTGGTGGGATGTGTGCTACTGCAGTTCTTTTGTTCCCCTCCTCCTGATTGGTTGAAATGGTGGCAGGTAGCAGGTGATGTCACTTGGACTGTCTGAACTATGGCCTCAGTACTGATTGGTTGGCTGTCCCTCCCTGAGGTTGGTCTGTTGAAGGTGAGGAGAGGACTCAAGGGTGCTTGGTTATTTCCAACCACTAACTAATTTCCTTTCCACTGCCACACGTCATCACACCCTGGCTGTCTGGTCAGTATTTACAGTGTTGTACTACTGTGAAGTCAAAACATTTGTTTTATAAGAAATTATTTTGTTATTAAACTCATTTGAGATTTGAGGAACTAATTTTGCTGCTGTTGTATTTATTCCTAGTCAGTCAGTTCTTCCCATTAAGTTAATACATAACATCATTTTTAACAGTAATTTATACTTTAGGGGGCGTTTAATAGTTCCCTCAACTTTGAATTTAAGGAAGTGTACAAATTTGAAAAAGTCACAATCCCACGTCACAGCGTGTGTTGCAAAATATGTTTTTTTATTTATTGCTAAACATTTTAATGTGCCAATAAAATACACGTAATCTCAATATAAATTATGTTACAGTGCACTACACCAGCGTCCCTTAAATAATAGTGTGAAGCAGAACACTGAGTTTCACAGCGCAACAGAAAAAGAAACCACCCCACAAACCGGGAGAAACCAGGAAAAAAACCCAAACACACACACACACACCAAGCTGCTTTCTGGTTTCTGGTTGCGTTTCAGAGCGTGTACACATGGTGAGTAAATATGCAGTTTCATTTCCCAGCCATTTCATTTGACAGTTGACCACCAGACTGTGTGTACAGTGAAAAAAAAAAAAAGACAATAGGTGATACAAGAATTAACGACACAGTGGGTCAAACATGGCTGCCGTATGCCGTGTAGTCTTTGCTGCACCCGGCTGTCAATCGAGTTGTGGGTCACATGAGGAATTATATGAATAGTAAAGCATTGTCAAAGATACTACTGCTTGTTTAAACTAATTGGCACAAAATTATCAATGCCGATTTACAAAAATAATCTTTTTTTTTGGGGGGGGGGGGGAATAAAATGTAAAAAGGACACCCAAGAGCAGAATAAGATGTTGTTTAACATAACAGCATTGGTGACGTCACTTCCTGGTTGACATCATCACACAGGTATTTGGTTCGAAACAGGGATTGGTGCTGTAAACACACCAGGAAGTGGAGCGTCCGCGTGGGGTGACGGTTCCACAGGTGATGCCCTTTAACAGGAATATGATTCAGACAAAACGCTCAGTGCATCGGGACTCATAGGTAGTTTCCACAAAGGATTCACAAGAAGGCGTGTCGTGTTATGTTGCCACCATACACACGTTTAAAAAATAAAATAAAGACTTATTTAAGAGTGTTATAATTGGCGTAGTTTGTGAAGGTAAGAGGTGGGATTTGACATAATCGGTGATGGGTATTTAACTTTGGATCGCTGCGTTTCTCAGGTCCTCGGCTATCGGCTACTCGTTCCTCTGGTTGGATGCTCTCTCACTCCGAGTGGGGGAGAGAAAGAACGAGAGAGAGAGAGAGAAAGGAAAGAGAGCTGATTGGTTCTCATCAGTGATTGGCCAGAGGACCTTCGCACGATCAACTGTTGCTGAATTTGTTCCGGTGTTTGTTTGTTTGTGTTCCTCTACTTGGACTCCTTCTCGGCGTCCACCAGCGCCGAGCGGAATGCCCAGCTTGCCGAGCTCCTGCACCAGGTCGCCGCTCTGGTTGCATCTGCAGCAGGATGTCGCAGCCGCCCACAAACTCGCTGTTGATGTACACCTGGGGGATGGTGGGCCAGTTGGAGTACTCCTTGATGCCTGGTGGTGAAAGAGGAAAACAACATCAGGTCGCGAAATAATAGTACTTGGCATTGGATGTTCTTAATGCACTCAGAACAGCACCTCTGCTCTTATCTCAGCTATTATGCAGGCAACCTAGCAATTATGAAACTCATTCTATTAACCTTGCAACTATGAATGCTTGAAAGCTGTTCTATTCTTATCTTTATGTACCACAGTGATATATTGCTGTCTCTCTTTCAAAAAATGTAAGTCGCTTTGGATAAAAGTGTCTGCCAAATGCCCTAAATATAAATAATGTCGAACCACCACAGCAAGTCTGTTTACAAATGTACAGAAAAACGATTCTTTCATTCTACGATGTGTATGTTACTTGTATGTTTGTATGTCACGCCGACACTTAAAATAGTCCTTGGCATCGTGTAGCTATCTTGCCGTTTCCCAGCAAGGCCGAGCAATTACGGAGGGCTTGAATCTTCTATTAAAATCTTACTGTACCATCAGCAATATATTGTTGTTTCACTCTCTTCGGACAAATGTCGGCGACTTATTGTAAAATCGCTTTGGTCATATCCAATCATGTAACAGAATACCATTTAGAACAAGATAACAAAGCATCAGATCTTATTTTATTTGTCTTTGACGATTGTTTATGGAGAAGGTAACTACCCATGTCTCCAGTGTTGAGCACCAGTGGACGATTGGGTCATTAACTTAGGACATCATTGATCTGATCACAATTGAGACTTGAGAAGAACAACCCTGACTAATATAATAATGTCACTGTTGCTTCTGACCATAGAGCCTGTTTGTCTGCCTGGCCTGCCTACAGACAATAGAGGCTTCACTTGACAGTGACGATGGGAAAAACTGCTGTTCCTTGTACATTGTAAACAGATTTTAACGTTTGACATATTAAAGACAGTGTGACCCCACCCTGTGCTCTCGTAGCTGGTGACAGCTGATAAAAGTGCCCCCCCCCCCCAACACACACACACACACACTAGCCTACAAATGGTAATTATGAGACAACTATTGTCATGTCATGATGACCACCTTTACATTTAAGATGTAACTTTGCTCAAGTTAAAGGGCAAGTCAGGTCAGGTGTGTGTGTGAGAGTATATATGTGTGTGTGAGTACGTGTGTGTGTGTGTGTGTGTGTGTGTGTGAGAGAGAGAGTGAGTAAGTATGTGTGTGTGTGTGAGTATATATGTGTGTGTGTCTGAATGTGTGTGTGTCTGAGTGAGTGAGTGAGTGAATTAGTATATGTGTGTGTGTGTGAGTATATATGTGTATGTGTGTGTCTGAATGAGTGAGTGAGTGAGTGTCTGAATGAGTGAGTGAGTGAAGTATATATATGTGTGTGTGTGTGTGTGTGTGTGTGTGTGTGTTGTGTGTGTTGAGTATAATATACTGTATATATATGTTGATGAATAACGTC
>PIJE02001421.1:76227-98727 GCA_002895965.2 Coryphaenoides rupestris
CTCTTACCGCTGAGCTGTCCTATCTGACTGTCTGTCGACTATATAGACAAGACGGGTAGACAGTCAGACCGTCTACTGTACCTACCCGAGTGTACAGGCTGTGTGTGTGTGTGTGTGTGTGTGTGTGTGTGTGTGTGTGTGTGTGTGTGTGTGTGTGTGTGTGTGTGTGTGTGTGTGTGTGTGTGTGTGTGTTTCCCCCCCCCCCCAGGATTATTTATTGCGACTTTGTAAACGTGGTCCCTTGCGAGCCCTGCAAGTGCGGCCCTCTCAAAGTCGCAGAGAGAAACTCGAGGAATGAAAAGGCGTGGCTCCGCGAGGGGCTGGAGATCCACGTGCGATGTTCCTCGGACACACCCCCCACTTCCCCCTGTTTCCCCATGGTGGTGGTGGTGGTGGTGGTGGTGGTCTGTCCCGTAGCCACCACCTCTTCTTGGTGTGTGTGTGTGAGAGTGTGAGAGAGAGAGAGTGTGTGTGTGTGATTACTGTTATTATCATGTGCAGAACCTGGGTGGAGACTGACCCTCTTGGTAAGTATAGCCGCTGCCAGACAGCTGGCTATTTGGTGTAATAATGGACGATGCTCTGTGGTACCTGCGAGTTAAAATATATGATTTAATGGAGAATATTGCTAGTTTTAATTCTGTATGAATCTTTGGGTCCATTCCACTTGCATTAATGTTATCCGTCAACTCTTTACAGGTTTTTTTATTTTTGAACAAGGTATTTGAGTTTATCCTGTGAAAAATAAATAATTTGATTGACCAA
Source organism: Coryphaenoides rupestris (assembly GCA_002895965.2). NCBI lineage: Eukaryota > Metazoa > Chordata > Actinopteri > Gadiformes > Macrouridae > Coryphaenoides > Coryphaenoides rupestris. The sequence goes on from PIJE02001421.1 coordinate 76,993, forward strand.
GCGTTTGCTTTTGTTTCCTTGTGTACCAGCATGCATTTGTGTATATATTATATATATATATTTTATTTTAAATCCAAATGATAAAATTTTCACTCAAAATGATGTCAACAACTCGAGTCTGGCCACCAAGTAGGTCAGAGGTCACAGACTAAATGCTTAATCTTCACCAAGGAATACTCAGCATTGGCGAAATATGCTTCTTGGGTCTTTATATTGGTTAATACTTTTAATAAGATTTCTACAAGATTTGATGTTGGGCATCTGATAACATCATTTCTGCGCTTAAAATAATCTGCATGAAAACTTCTGGAATGTGTTCCCTGCATTCAGCTGAGAAAGTTGTAGCCTAGGGGCCAACACACGCACACACACACACACACCGCTTGTATTGTCGTTTTTATTCTACTCTATTCAAGTTAAATGTCAAATGCCTTCACACTTGGCTTCAGCCCCCGTCTGTGATACTTAAATCACAGACGGGGGCTTTAGTTGCAACCTGCGGAGGCGATGCCGCTGCGCAAAAATGATCCCCAAGCAAGCAGGTAGGAGGCAACTAAACTGGCGTGTCCAGACAGGAGACCTTTTATGTGTTTCCCGGTTCACGTTCCTTCATTTCATCCGCTCCCGACGAAGAAGAAGAAGAAGACCTGACCGGAGGTGAAGCTATAGGCCCAAACGCTCGCGATCGGCCGACAAAAGTCCAACATTTTAGCTCTTATTTAAGGGCCCACTGACTCCATCCATGTCTGGGTCGGAGGCCATCGGAGGAGATGGGCTGGCGGAGGAAGAGGCCCCTGGCCAGAGGACGCTGTCTCTTCAAGGTGGGCGTTGCAAACTGTTTCACAATAAGTGAACGCGTTTAAGGGCATGTCGAGTGTATACTGTATAAGTTGTTTTTTTTATGAGTCATGCAACCCGTAGCTTAGGTCTACTCTTCCTGATGGGAACGTTTTGGAGGATTAGGAGGCCAACCTTTATGGTTTTTGCATGCAACCTACAACTTTACTATTACTACCAAACTACTATTTACTATTACACTCATATTACTGTAATATGTGCATTTTACAGACAAGTTCAGTGCAAAAATGTGAGAGTAACTCAAATAATGTCTGAAATAATTATATAAAGTCACACATTTGCCGTAAAAACCAAGCTTGTGTTTTGTTTATTCTTCTTCAAGTATTTTTATTGTCACTTCACAATTTACACGTGAGTATAAGCAGTGAGTGAAAAACTTTTTGTGCAAAAGGCCCGACAGCCGACAGTAATTATAAAGGAATACAAAATAGAATATAACTACAAAATAGAAATAGAACTATGCAAAATAGAAATAGAACTATAAATAGAATTTCTATGTAAAATAAGTAAATGAAATATAAAATGAAATGGAATATACAGGAAAAATATCCAGGTGAGCAATACACATATAAATCAAAAATTCTACATTTTTGTAATAACGTCGCTCAGCCTAACGTGTTGTTCAACTGCAAGTAAGGGAACGTAGCCTTTCTCTTTCTGTTCCCAGATGAGAAGACGGCTGTACAGAAACGGACTTACACCCGGTGGATGAATGTCTTTCTGAAGAGGGTGAGGAGGGCATGTTCACTTGAAATCTACACACACACACACACACACACACACACACACACATGTGAGTGAGTGAGTCACAGTGAGTTAACACAGATCTGCTCCAACATGTGGCCCACGGCAGTGTGACCCACCGGTGGAGGTGCAGGATCTATTTGTGGACGTGCAGGACGGCCGGGTGCTCATGGCCCTGCTGGAGGAGCTGTCCGGCTGCAAACTGGTGAGCACATCGATGAGAAAAACAACGATGATGACTTTAGTCCCCCCCGTCGACGGGACAGTAAAAGTGATTTCAAGTGTAAAGACCCGAATAAGGAATGTTCTGACACACTGAAGTTAGGACTTTTATGCAAAGCAGCGGCGAACTTATGTATGAGTAGGAACAGGTGGGCTGGATGAGTTATGGTAATTATGGTGGTGAGAAGGTTTAGATAGAAACGGGCAGTTTAAAAAAAATGAATTATAGACTTAAGCATTAAAGCCAACATCTCATCTGACTTCTGTTTACCTGTTGACTTAAAAAAAAGCAGAAAACCACATTTAAATCGACGGAATTCAATTTATTTTCCATTATTTATTTCTATTTATTCAGCGTGAAATGTGGATTTCTTTAACTTATAGAGGAGTCAGCAAAAAAATAAACCGACATCGGGGTGTAATGTTTCTGCCTGTAGGTGTACCGCTTCAGGCCTTCCTCGCACCGCATCTTCCGCCTGAACAACATCGCCAAGGCGCTGGCGTTCCTCGACGACAGACACGTGAGTGCGTTTAGCTTTACGGTTGCCATGGCAACAGCGAACCTCCATCTTCTCCTCCTCCATGAGTCAGTCAGTTGACGTTCTTCTTTCTTCTTCTTCGGTGGTATTATTATTAGTAATATTGTGGCACAATAACACAGCAGCACAATGTTGTTGTGTGCCGTTGACCCTCGGAGTCCTGACTGGACCCCAGAGCTGAGACCCTCCTGCTGCTGTGTCCCCAGGTCAAGCTGCAGGGTGTGGACGCGTCCGGCGTGGCTGACGGCGTTCCCCGCGTGGTCCTCAGGCTCCTCTGGAAGATCATCTCCTTCTTCCAGGTGAGGAGTTTCTGCAGCTGGTTGTCAGACATCAGAGCGTCGGTTACCGCGACAGTCTAACGATCGACCGGCCCGGTCGATCTGAACGACTGTGTCCTTAATGGCCCCCCACAAGCAGTCTGCACATGCTGCTATAGCATCTGGAAGATACACACACACACACACACACACACACACACACACACACACACACACACACACACACACACTGGTCTCTCTCTATGCCTCTACACCTTCCTCTCTCTCCTCCTCTTCTCCTCCTGCAGGTCAAGGAGGCGACCGGAGGCCTCCAGAGGCGTCTGTCCTCCAGCCTCTCCTCCCTGCCCACCACCAGCCCCAGCACCACCAGCACCACCAGCACCAGCAGCACCAGCAGCACCACCAGCAGCATCCACCCTGACCCCGGTGACCTCTCACCCTGCCCGGGGCTCGGTGGCTCCTCCTACTCCAGCCTCACGCTGCCCAGCAGGCGCAGGAGGCGGGCCAGGGAGCCACGCCTCCGTGGGAGGAGGCCCCTGAAGACCCTCCTGCTGTGGGTGCAGAGGAGGACCTCCAGGTGAGACGGGGAGGGGGGCGGGGAATCAGGCCAGGTAAAGGGTAAAGGCCAATCACAGGTCTGGTCAGTGGTAGTCCTTATGAGGGCTAAGGGTCAGGTGGTGTCGGAGAAGCACTTTGAGACTAAGTGTGATAAAGGAAGATACAAAGGACTTGGAATTGAAATTAAATGAAAATGAAAAAGACATTACAGACAGACAGACAGTCATGATGGATACAGACAGACAGGTAGCACATCATCTGTCTGTTGGTATTTCTGGTCTCCAGTCTGGGGGTGGAGGTGCGAGACTTTGGGCGGAGCTGGAGCAGCGGTCTGGCCTTCCTGGCTCTGATCAAGTCCATCGAGCCGTCGGCGGCGAGCGGCGGCGGCGGCGGCGGTCTGGTGGTGGACCTGAGGGCCGCCCTGTCCAGAGACGCGCGCCACAACCTAGAGGAGGCCTTCAGGATCGCCCGGGACCGCCTGGGCATCCCCGCGCTGCTGGAGCCGGAGGGTAAGAGAAACGAAAAGAGCCAAGAAACTGCCTCTCTCGCAACCTAGCAACCTAGCAACCTAGCAATTATGAAACTCGTTCTGTTAGCCTTGCAATTATGAACGCTTCAATCCTGCTCTATTCTTATCTTTATGTACCACGGCGATATATTGCTGTCTCCTTCAACATATGTACTAACCCCAAACCCTAACCCCTAAACCCTACCCCTAACCCTAACCTAACCTCTCTTTCAAACAAATGTACTAAACCTAAACCACTAAACCCTGACCCTAACCCCTAACCCCTAAACCTACCCTAACCTACCCTTAACCCTACCCTAACCCCTAAACCCTAACCCTTCTCTGGATAAAAGCGTCTGCCAAATGCCCTAAATGTAAATGTCAAGGTAATGTTCCCTCGTGGACGCTTGGAGGTCCGTTCAGAGCGTTGGAGTCTTGACTACTTTCATCTCCTGGTCCATGCTATACCTTTCCCTTGTCCAGTCTATGCTACTGGCTTGCTAGGGATGTAGACTAGCATCGATCGAAAGGTTTGACACTTCATTTTAAGATTCCAACATTTTTAATCGACCGTCATTCATAGATGTTGATAGACTGGTTGGTTTTATGTCAACTTGGCATTATCATCATTTTGAGTACGAACACAGCAGCGTCCAGTAGAAATAGTAATACAGGTTGCACAACGGGTTAAGGACTTAAAATGGCTGCCGCCGTGGTTCCTTAAGAGCGTGTGTAATGCTTTAACGCTTCTCCCCCCCCACAGATGTGGCGTGCACCTCACCGGATGAACGCTCGGTCGTTACCTACCTGTCCATGTTCCTGGAGTACCATTCAGATGCAGATGAGGTGAGTCGGCTGCTGCTGCTGCTGCTGTTAATCCTCCTAATCCCCCATTTTTTGCTCCGTGGACAGAAGTGCTAGTACTGATATATGTATATAAGTATACGTTAATATTCCCTCCATTCTAAAGCATGTTTACATCGGCCATACCTCCACTACCGATCCATATTCCACCGCTGAATTGCAGGACATTGCACCAGACGTCGGCGCGAGACCACAGGTCCCTGCAGAGAGCGCAGCGGAGCCGGGGGGATTCAGGGAGACTCCCGCTGCCTGTGGACAGACCGGAGAGGCGGAGGTCTTCCTCCCCAGCCTGGGGGAGACCAGCGAGCAGTTACTATGGAAACGGTGGTCCAGAAGATCCCCGGGAGGAGAACCACCACGACCCAACCTGCACCCGCTGAGAAGAAGAACGGCGGATCCGCACACATCAACCCCGAAGAAGAAGGCGCTCCCGGCCGACCAGGAGGACGCTTTGTCGCTGTCCTGGATGGAGGAAGCGTCCGAAGACCACCACGTCTTCAGGTCGTCCCTCGTCGACCGCCTCTGTGCCGTTGTGGACGACGACGGCGATTTCTCCCAGAGCTCGGAGGAAGGGCTGTACGGGCTGTCGGCGCTGGACTCTGACGAGGAGGACGCGTACAGCTACATCCTGGACCTCCATCGACAACAACAACAACACCACCAGCAGAAGCAGCAGCAGTCCGACGATCCGGCGAGCGGACTCCTGGCCGGGCCGGGAACTCCGGAGGAGGAGGGACCGTCCGGAGGCGGGAGGAGGAGTACCTCCCAGAAGAGGCGTCTGAAGGGGGAGCCTTTGAAACCTTTGAGCGCGCCGCCACTGTCACCGCCACAGGTGTCGGGGAATGGCGGCGGATTTGATCATCATGGCGGAACCCTACGTTTGCGGGAGGACCTAGCGGTGCAGAACGCAGAACTGGGCAACGCGGAAGAAGGGAGGATGAACCAGAGACCACCGTGGGTCACAGTGGGATCAGAAGTCACCCTGGAAATAGTGAGGAGGGGCGAGGAGGAGGATGATGAAGAGGGACATCCTCGTGTGAAGTGGAGGGCTGGAGGGCCGTGGGACGGGGATGAAGGCTACAAGGAGGTGAACACTACAGAGGGACCGGCGGCGGTGGCGGTGGCGGCGGTGGCGGCGGCGGCGGATGACAGCGTGTTCAGAGAGGGGAGCGTGAGGGCGACGGAGGAGATATCAGAGTTCAGAGGGAGATTCGCTGATGAGGTGAGATCAGCATCAGATGTCGCATCAGAACTCGGCAGCGGCCCCGGGCTCCGCCGCGTCCCGGCTGGCGGAGATAAAACCACAGAGAAGTCAGAAGATACGGCGGGACTCGCCGGGCTTGCCGCCACCGCCGCCGCCGCCGCCGCCGCCGCCGCCGCCGCCGGGGAGATAAAAGCCAGAGTTTACGAATGCGCGACGGACGGGAGAGAAGCGAACGGGACGGATGAAAAGCATGACGGAATGTTATCGAGATCGAGAGGGAAGGCGGAAAATCGGAAAGCAACTGAACTCGACTTAAAAGGCGATTGGAGGAGGCCGCGTGGGGTTGATGGGGTTTTGATCTTCAAATCACAGAGTTTTAAGGGAGGAAATCAGGGAGGGCGGAATAAGCAGGCGGCTGACGTGTGTCACGCTGGTCTCAAGAGTCTGGGATCTGAAAACGGGCAGAATAGCGCGACAGCGGCCGACACGCTGCCGCCCTCGCCCTCACACATACGAGGACACCCCGACGAGAGGGAACGCCATGAGACTCTGAGACTCTGCGAGTACTCGGACCCGGGTCGCCATAAACGTATTCATGGGAACGCGGCGAGCGCAGAGCTAACCGATGTCGTCGGTGCTTCTCTGGGAAGACGTGAGTCGAGTCCCCCCAACGCCCCCCCTGTGTGCAGAGCCTTCCCTGTCCGTGGGTTCAGGTTAGTAAATAACGCTCATGCATATATGAATGGATGGAAACATACACTTGATAGTCATGACGAGATGTTTGATTAAAACATATTTCAGTACGATCACAGAACTCTTCTAAATGTTGCAAGGATGTTCTTAATCAGACTAATTCTCCTGCCCTCCGCAGTGAAAAGGCGGCGGCGGCGGCGGCGGCCTCCTCTTGTGACGTCACCAGCGGGGAGCTGGAGGTTCTGTTTGGCCTGTGGATGTTCCTGTTCTGCTACTTCCTGTTTCCTCTGATACATCTCTGAGCCTGACACACACACAACACACACACACACACACACACACACACACACACACACACACACACACACACACACACCGTGTTACCTGTCACTAGACCAGAGACGCCACACTGCAAGACCAGAACACAAGTTCACACACACTCATGTTCACACACACACACCACACACACACACACACACACACACAAACACACTTCTCCTCTCCTCCCAAAACAACATTTTGTCGTTAACTTTGCATGTTCCCGCTGAAAGTCATCTTGATATGCATAATCAGAATCATAATCAGAATCATAATCATATTCACAGTTGGCCCCTTTTGAAAACGGTTGTGTTTTAGCCTCGCTGTCATCATTATTATTTTTAACTCCAAGTTGTTTCTTGCTTACTTTGGTCATTAAAAGTATTTTTCTACAACATTGTTTTTGCATGGAAAAATGATCCGCTCTTCCCACGTTTCACCACATGGTGACGTGAAGACACCACGAGATGAACACCGTGCTGCGTGTCCTATGGACAGGGCCGTACACAGGGGGTGGCCATGGGGTTCCCTGTCACCCCTTAACCCCCCCCCACACACACACACTTTTTTTTTTTAAAAGGCCTTACTATTGCTCTGATTTAAAAAAAGACGATTGATGATTAATTGTGATTTGTCCGTATAACAAAAATCCTGGATCTGCCACTTCACCCAGCAAACTCAACTGGTAATTCTGTGCGAAATGGAGGGCTGGAGGGCGGTGGGACGGGGATGAAGGCTACAAGGAGGTGAACACTACAGAGGGACCGGTGGCGGCGGCGGCGGTGGCGGCGGGGGCGGATGACAGCGTGTTCAGAGAGGGGAGCGTGAGGGCGACGGAGGAGATATCAGAGTTCAGAGGGAGATTCGCTGATGAGGTGAGATCAGCATCAGATGTCGCATCAGAACTCGGCAGCGGCCCCGGGCTCCGCCGCGTCCCGGCTGGCGGAGATAAAACCACAGAGAAGTCAGAAGATACGGCGGGACTCGCCGGGCTCGCCGCCGCCGCCGCCGCCGCCGCCGCCGCCGGGGAGATAAAAGCCAGAGTTTACGAATGCGCGACGGACGGGAGAGAAGCGAACGGGACGGATGAAAAGCATGACGGAATGTTATCGAGATCGAGAGGGAAGGCGGAAAATCGGAAAGCAACTGAACTCGACTTAAAAGGCGATTGGGGGAGGCCGCACGGGGTTGAGGGGGTTTTGATCTTCAAATCACAGAGTTTTAAGGGAGGAAATCAGGGAGGGTGGAATAAGCAGGCGGCTGACGTGTGTCACGCTGGTCTCAAGAGTCTGGGATCTGAAAACGGGCAGAATAGCGCGACAGCGGCCGACACGCTGCCGCCCTCGCCCTCACACATACGAGGATACCCCGACGAGAGGGAACACCATGAGACTCTGAGACCCTGCGAGTACTCGGACCCGCGTCGCCATGAACGTATTCATGCGAAACGTCGGGGGAACGCGGCGAGCGCAGAGCTGACCGATGTCGTCGGTGCTTCTCTGGGAAGACGTGAGTCGAGTCCCCCCACCGCCCCCCCTGTGTACAGAGCCTTCCCTGTCCGTGGGTTCAGGTTAGTAAATAACGCTCATGCATATATGAATGGATGGAAACATACACTTGATAGTCATGACGAGATGTTTGATTAAAACATGTTTGATTGAAAAAATGTGTTTGTGTACATATTTCAGTACGATCACCGAACTCTTCTAAATGTTGCAAGGATGTTCTTAATCAGAGTACTTTCTCCTGCCCTCCACAGTGAAAAGGGGGTGGCGGCCTCCTCTTGTGACGTCACCAGCGCGGAGCTGGAGGTTCTGTTTGGCCTGTGGATGTTCCTGTTCTGCTACTTCCTGTTTCCCCTGATACATCTCTGAGCCTGACACACACACACACACACACACACACACACACACACACACACACACACACACACACACACACACACACACAATCTCTCTGTTGTTTCTTGCTTACTTTGGTCATTAAAAGTATTTTTCTACAACATTGTTTTTGCATGGAAAAATGATCCGCTCTTCCCACGTTTCACCACATGGTGACGTGAAGACACCACGAGATGAACACCGTGCTGCGTGTCCTATGGACAGGGCCGTACACAGGGGGTGGCCATGGGGTTCCCTGTCACCCCTTAACCCCCCCCCACACACACACACTTTTTTTTTTTAAAGGGCCTTACTATTGCTCTGATTTAAAAAAAGACGATTGATGATTAATTGTGATTTGTCCGTATAACAAAAATCCTGGATCTGCCACTTCACCCAGCAAACTCAACTGGTAATTCTGTAAATGGCGTTTTAAAATATCCACGCTTCTTGACCTTTAGCGCTTGACTTTTTGGTCTAGAGATGAGAGTGTTGATTTGGCTGTAATTGGAGCTGAGGGGCGCTCCTCGCAGCCATGGGTAAATAGATGGGTTTTAAGTCTAAAAGTCTTAAATATACAGTATCAGCAGAGTCAGCCTCCCTGATTCCAGGTGGCGGACCGTTCCACAGACGGGGCTCTCGATAAGAGAACGCCCTTTTTTTTTCCTGCTGATATTTTACTAACCCTCCTGCTCCCCCGCCACTCAGCTTTCACCGTGGTAATATTCCTCTGTACCCGTGGACACTCGGGTACACAGTTCAGTGTGTAGAGAATGAGATTGCGCGCAGAATAGCCGTCCACTTCTGAGTTTCGGTGCAGTAGTTTGCGACACCTGATCGCAAAAATCGTACCCGAGTCCCGGAGACCACCTTTGTCAAGTGGACTCGGCCACGGTTCGCTGATCCCTGGCCGGTGTTTGTTCCCACTAATCAAACAAGACTTTGGGGTCAAGTGTACTCAGATCCGGGCCCCCCCCCGAGCGCTCCGGGCTCCGGGGGTTCCGGGGCCCCTGATATGAAAGCGGATTTAGCGGATGGTTTGATCCGCCGACAGGTGAGACAAACACGAGAGTACAAACAAAGTTCACGTTAACGACGAGAAGTTGAGCGTCTGTTTGTCCGCACGTCGATAATCCCGAAACTATTTCACTTCGTTGTGTTCTCTTTTTTGTACGCGTATTTTATTCCGTTTGTCCCTTTCTTCTCCGCTGGTACATTTCTCGATAACAAAGAGCTTAATTTATTCATGCTGTATGCTAATGCCTGCTGCTCAAACTTGGTGTCACTTTTGTGTATTTGTGTATTTGTGTACTAGCTGGCGGGAATTACTTTCGAAGTTTTTTCCCGAGTTGAAGCGGGCTCAACCACAGCGCGTTATGCAAGGTTGAACAAGGACGCCGTTTGAATGGACGATGTGTCACGGTTCCATAAGAGTTCAGACTCCATGTTGACAGTCGGTGACCTCAGATACGTACAACGCTGTAGGACCTTTCGTGGAAACCTAAAAAAAGGGAGAGAGAGAGGGAGAGAGAGAGAGAGAGAGAGAGAGAGAGGAGGGAGCCATGTTTGCTTAAAGCTCATCCCAGGGGTCATGAACACAAGCTAGGAGATCAATAGTCTTTCAACACCACCGCCGCCTCCGCACAGAATCGGTAGAACAACATATCTCTGTGCAGTTTGACTGAGCCAAGAGTTCCTTTTTATTATTTGTATTTTCTACTTCTCTCTTTTTTTGTAACTTTGCTATCGACCCTCCGGCGGTCCACCAGACCGAGGCTGGCGGGGACACGGGGGGTACAATAACCGGTTGCCGTCGATTACGCTAGCGGTGCTAACGGTGCTAACGAGCATCGCCAACCAGGTCAGCTCCTTCAGGACCCCCCCCCACCACCCCCCAACCCTAACCCTAACCCTAACCCCCCAACCGAGCAACAGATGAAGAAAACACAATCATCAGGAGACAATAGAAAGTTTCAAACCTCAGGTTGCTCAGCACACATGTACACACAGCCCTAAATATACTGCTTTGACCTTTGAACCTAAACCGTTGTCACCACCACCACCACCACCACCACCACTATCCCCTCCACAACCACCACCACCACCACCACCTCCATCTCCACCAGTACTGAGAACGTTGATCAGCACCAGCAGCAGCAGCAGCAGCAACAACATCAACATCAACAACAAGATCAGGCTGCTGGTCTCCTCCACCTTGCGCCTGGCCGCCAGCGCTGCTGACCAGTCTGTGTGTGTTTGCAGGGTTCTCTGGGCATCTGGCCCTAGGAGTGGGAACCCGCTCCAACAAACTCCAAGCTCCAAGGGCCGAGGGCCAGCTGCCCACAACACAACACAACACAACAACACAACACAACACAACACAAGGCGTGGGACCCCCCGGGGAGGCTGGCCCTGAGCCATGTGATGCAGCAGAGAGAGGGCGGAGGTCGGGGGGGGGGGGGGGCCGGGGTTGTGTACCATATGCATATCTGCATCTCTTTCCTTCCCGGATGGATTTAGAAAGCAATTACTGCTCTTTGTGCCATGAAAACGCTTAACGATGTTTCACTCACTCACCTGAACTCACTCACTAATTCACTCTCTCCCTCCCTCCGTCCCTCCCTCACTCATTCACTCTCTCCCTCCCTCCCTCCGTCCCTCACTCACTCACTCACTCGTTCACTCTCTCCCTCCCTCACTCGTTCACTCTCTCCCTCTCATTCACTCCCTCCCTCCCTCCTCACTCATTCACTCTCCCTCCCTCCGTCCCTTCTCTCCTCCTCTCCTCTCCCCTCTCTCCTCCTCTCCTCTCTCCCTCCTCCTCTCCTCCCTCCCTCCCCCCTCTTCTCTCCCTCCCTCCCCTCCCTCCTCCTCTCCTCTTCTCCCTCCTCCTCTCTCTCCCTCCCTCCCTCCCTCCTCTCCCTTCTCCTCTCTCCCCCTCCCTCCCTCCTCTCCTCCTCCTCTCTCTCCCTCTCCTCCCTCCCTCCTCTTCCTCTGTCTCCTCTCTCTCCTCCTCTCACTTCTGTCTCTCTCTCTCTCTGTCTCTCTCTACCTCTCTCTCTAGCTCTCACTCTCCCTCCTCCCTCCTCCCTCCTCCCTCACTCTCTCACTCCATTCCCCGCCCCCCCTCTCTTAATGATGCTGAGTCCTGGTCCTGTGGTGTCACGTCGTCAAATGAATGCCATAAAATAAATAATGCCAACATAGAAACCTACATTGGTATGCGGTGTGTGTGCACCGTATATATATTTATATATTTATATATTTATATATTTATACACACGTCACTGCCTTCTCCTCCCTAGTTTCCACCAATAAAAGCGAGATGTGAATGATAGGCGTCCATGCGAACATCCCATCATCATTAAAAGACAAGAAGTTCAGCTGAGGAGAGGACAGAGAGGGAAACGTGGAATTATGCACGAGCTTACTTTTATCCTCCCCCCCCCCCCCCCCCCCCCCCCCCCCCCCCCCCCCCCCCCCCCCCCCCAGCAGGAGAGAGGCACGTGTGAAATTAACGACTTAGCAGGACGAAGACGTCAGAAAGACGCGATATTCTGGAACCGGAAGCGAGGCCGTAATACCGTGACCGTCACCCGCTCTCTCTCTCTCTCTCCACACACACACACACACTTTATTTTCCAGCCGATATACACACGCGCAGGACCTGGAGGGCCGCCACGGGCCAGGGAGGAGAGTGTGTGTGTGAGTGGCGGGGGTGTTTTCCACGTCTCCCAGCTGAACAGTAGTAGTAGTAGTAGTAGTAGTAGTAGTAGTAGGGGTTAGGGGGTTAGGAGGCTCGGAGCCAAACGTCGCCTCTGGGCTCCAGTCGAGGACGAGCAAACGAGGCACTTTTGAGGCACTAGCCCGCCCCCCATTTCTAACACAGAGATCCCAGAATATCGTCCTGCTGACTTTGCCCTGTTTCCACAATGGTGTGTGTGTGTGTGTGTGTGTGTGTGTGTGTGTGTGCGTGTGTGTGTGCGCTTTCACACAACAACACGTCTCCCGGCCCTTTCCGGAATCAGAGGCGTCGGCGTCGGCGTCGAGTGTGATCGGGCAAACCAGACACCAGAAACAGAATCATCTTTATTGCCTTAGTTTTTTAAGAAGTAACTTCTGATGTCAGATTTTATTTCGCGAGATACGGTCCGACAACAAACAAACAACAACAACAAACATGAACCCCGGAACGCCGTTCGCTGTGTACTACTTTCGCTGGAAGTTTTTGCCAAGTTGTTTCTCTCCTCGGCAAATTCCCGAGTTTCTTCTGAAAGTTTTTCGCAGACGCCTCGTGGAAAATCACGGAGGTGGAATAAATGAGACGCGAGATCAAATCCAACAACCAGCAGATAATGCTCTCTCCCGCTCCCGCTCTCCCTCGCCGCATATCCGTAACTATATTAGCGCTCGCAGCAACTTAGCAACGGCAGCGCAGCGAGTACTGAGGTGAGCGTGGTGCGCGTCGAAACCACGGCCGGCGGCTCATTCCGATCCGACGCGCTTGTTTGCTTTTTTCCCTCCGCGCCCGTATTATTTATTATGTAACACGAACAACAGCATTAAGTGTCCCGGCGCTGCTGTTGTACAATTAAATATCCCCGGTTTGTTTTTTATTTGATCGCACGAGGGGGGGGCTACACTCACACACACACACACACAAGAGCGATGTCGTTATGTCGCTTCGTCTTTTTGGCCCGCGTCAGCAAAGATGCATCGGGGGGGGGGGGTGAGGGTGTCAGTGCTGGAGCTAGCCCACCAGACCAGGGGGGGTCCTGGGGGGTCCCATGGGGTGTGTTGTGACCCCTCGGTTGAAACTACACAACGGCACAAAGGGATTAAGTAAGGTTTCAGGTGTAAAAACGTTACACAACCAAGTGTGACGATTAGCCATTACGAGCCATCTTAATATCTTTCGATGACATCACAAGTGGGGGTGATCAGCCACCCGTCACCCATCTGGGTGGACACGCCGACTTGTGATGTCACAGATGGCTTGTAATTGGCTGGTCAACACCACACCTGGCACCATTTAAGTGTTCTATAGGCTCTATTTTTTGGGTTCCTGGAGGTTCTTTGAGAGAACTTCAAACATTTCAGTGGGTATTCCTCTCCCACGTTGGATTAGAATCCTCAATCCCCCCCAAAAAGCCTCATTTATCGAAATAAATAAACTTCAAACGTTTCAAACATTTCTAAAATATAACCCTGGTGGATTAAATTGCTTTCAAATGGCAGGTGTGTGTGTGCGTGTGTGTGTGTGTCTGTAGGTGTCCGTGTGTGTACTGTTCGTGTGTGTGTGTATGTGTACACAGTGTGGGTGTTTGTGTGTGTGCGCGTTTGTGTGTGTCTGTATGTGTCCGTGTGTGTACTGTTCGTGTGTGTGTGTATGTGTACACAGCGTGGGTGTGCATTCTAATTGAAAGGTTAGCGTGTTTCATACAGAGTCCAGCTCCTATAGGGGCGTTTGCGTGTTTGCGTGTGCGTGTGTGTGTGTGTGTGTGTGTGTGTGTGTGTGTGTGTGCGCCGAGAGGTCGATGTCCACACCACTCCCCCAGGTCACCGCTTTCTGTTGCTCTGCACTATTATGATGGATGCTGTGTAGCCACAGCAAACGCTGAGCTGTAATTACACACCACACACACACACACAACACACACACACACCCACACCGCTACGTACACACACACATACCCCTACATGCACATGCAGCAGGCAAAAACACACACACCACGTACACACACAGACACACACACACACCCCTATGTACACGCACATGCAACAGACTAACACACACACACCCCACACACACACACCCCCCTACACACCACACCACATACACACACACTGCGCACGGCATGCACGCATGCACGCACACACACACACACACACACACCTACATACACCTACGTACACGCACATGCTGCAGGCAAACACACACACACCCCCCATACCACACACACATACACACACGCACACACACAAGCGCCAAGCTTGCAGCTTGTAGCCTCAATGTAGTCAATTAGAACAAATCCTCTAACACATTGATCGCTGTGTTCACAGACACGAGGTCGACATCCAAGCCTCCAGAGTTCCCAGTTAAAAATGGATGATGTTCCTCTCCGTCTTCAGACAGGCTCTCTCCCCCTCTCTCTCTCTCTCTCTCTCTCCTCTCTCTCTCCTCTTCTCTCTCTCTCCTCTCTCTCTCTCTTCGCAGTTGTCTGCTGACTTCTCCGGAATATCGACCAAAGCAAGGACTCGGAAACCCGTGTCCGGGTCAAGGAACGGAAAAGACCTCAGCAGAACTTCCAACGGCAGCAACCCCGCGAGGAGGAGGAACATTACCGGACCCTCTGTGTTATGTTAGTGGAATAGGTCAGCATGGATGGTTATGATGATGAAGTCCAGATGTTCATCTGGACTTCATCATCAACCATCATCATCATCATCATCTTCATCGTGATGAGGTCATCGGCGCGATCGTCCTGTTCACAGGGAAAGTAATCGACCCCTGAGGAGAAGAAGGTCACCCGTCCACCTGTGTTTGTTCACAGGATTGCATTCATACAGCGCTTCTCCATTGCCTCACATTCACCCATTCATACAGATATTCACACACACACATTCACACACCGATGACGGCGGCGTCGACCGTGCAAGGCAGCAACCGGCTGGTCTGGACCACTTAGGGGTTAGGTGGTGTCTTATGCTCAGGGACACCTCGACACTTGGCTATACAGTAGGAGGAGCCGGGGGAATCAAACCAGCGACCTCCCAGTTGCCAGACGATGACCCCGCTCTACCTCCTGACGCTACCGCTGCTACCGCTCCCCCCCCTCCGCCCCCGCAGTCGTCGCTTCCTGTTTGTTGACGCTGGTTAATATCCGTGAACTTTCTCTCTAAAACAGATGAGCAGCCGCGGCATAGGAGACGACGCGATTAAAATGTGCCGGCGCGGCGTCCATCTCCGCCCGGCAGCGCTTAAGTGCTACAACTTGTCTGCGCGGCACTTTAAGTGCGATTCATGGAGCTCTTTGTGTTTCGCTGCCGCGGCGACTAAACGCTGACGGAAGGAGACGTTCGGACGGCGGTAATTCCGTCCCGATCTTTATGATTTAATTGCTCCGCTCGCTGCTGTTGTTGTTGTAAAGATAAAACACTTTTTGTCGCCGCCGCCGCCGCCGCACTCAGCGACGCTCGCTCTACTCCCACAATCCACTTTCCCCCCGTGCCTGCAGTGTCTGATCAATTTCCGCAATTACGGACGGGCGGAAGGAAACTTATTTTAGTTTTTTAATGTCCTCCCTCTCTCTCTCTCTCTCTCCTCTCTCTCTCTCTCTCTCTCTCTCTCTCCACCCTCTCGCTCTTTTAATGGCGATGGTCTCTCGACCGTTTCTTTCGGATTAATTTCCATAATAACACACTTTGTTTGTATGCCGCCATTCACACAGACTCTCACAGAAAGTGTTCACACACCAATAACACGATAATACAATATCGAAATTATTCTCGGCGCAAGACTATGAAAATGAAACACATAGTGCGAAAAACAATGCGGCGACTAAAAGCATTGTGGGTGAGTGTGGTGGCGGTGGCGGCAGTGCTCTTGGTGGGCGGTTGCTCTTGTTTGGTGGTGCTTGTGGTGGGTGGTGGTGCGGTGCTCGTGGTAGTGGTGGTGGTGGTGGCGTTGGCTCTGGTGGTGGTACTCCGTGTGGTGGGTGGGTGCTCGCGGTGGTGATGGTGGTGGTGGCGAGGTGCTCTTGGTGGTGGTGGTGGTGGTGCTTCTTGGTGGTGGGTGGGTGGTGGTGGCCGGTGCTCTTGTCGGTGGCGATGCTTCCGTGGTGGCGGTGCTCGTGGATGGTGGTGGTGGTGGTCGTCTGCTCTTGGCTGGTGGTACTCGTGGTGGTGGTGGTGCTCGCGGTGGTGGTGGTGGTGGTGGCGGTGCTCTTGGTGGTGGTGGTGGTCGTGGTGCTCTTTGTGGTGGTGGTCGGTGGTGGTAGCGCGGCGGTGTTCTTTGTGGATGGTTGGTGGTGGTGGCGGGTGCCTCTTTGTGGTGGTCGGTGTGGTGGTGGTCGGCGGTGTTCCTTTGTGGGGTGGTGGTGGGTGGTGGCTGGTGGTGGTTGGCGGTGCTCATTGTGGTGGTGGTGGTGGGTGGGTGGTGGTGGCGGTGCTCTTAGTGGTGGTGGTGGTGGCGGTGCTCTTGGTGGTGGTGGTGGTGGTGGTGGCGGTGCTCTTGGTGGTGGTGGTCGGGTGGCGGCGGGGGGTAGAGGTCACAGATTGAGGTGCTGCACAACGCATTCCAGAGCAGCAGCGTCGCCAGCAAGCCACCAGCTAAGTTGTAGATATTTATAGCCCATATCCACCTTTATTGAAATATCTTTGTCCAAATATTTACAGCACTGTGTAATCACGTCACAGGACATGGAAAGTACACCGCTGGTTTCTTCTCATCGAAGTTTACGAAATAAATGAATAGATAAACGTCACGATCAAAAAGATAAACCTCAGGCTGACGCATGACGCCACCATCTCTGAACCCAACATCGTCCCGTATTGACGTGAGCAATGTCCGCCCTCGCGCTGTGTGAGTGGCACTCGACCAGAGCACATACAGCTCGGTACAGAGAGCGCTATCAGGTCCTGGTTAATGTTTGACAACAGTGTCTGCAACTGAGCCTCCGTACACGATAAAAGCGGAAGGCTCGGTTTAGAACTGTCCCCTCTGCTGAAACGGTAAGTACGCCTTGTTTACCGCTCTCATTTCTACGCCTGGCGAGATCCAAAGTGTTCCGTTTTTGTTTGTATATTCGCTGTTCAACAGGAATCCCGGTGGTTACGGATTTGTTCAAGTCTAGGGGTTGACGTTGGGATCTATAATGTAGTGCAAAACAAGTGCAAATGCCTTTTTACTGCTCTTACTGCTACTAGTCTGGAAACAGAGAAGAATTGCCCTTTTTGTCTGTTACCGGTTGTTTCGAAGGGGGTTCAACCTCAGCCAGAATCCTCACTGATTTCCCAACCCCCCCCCCCCCCTCCACGCAGGTGATGAAGATGCCTGGTAGGTTCGTGATCGCTGCCGCCGTGCTGCTGGCCGTGGCCTGCGCCGCGCCCAACCACGCCGGCGACCACATGGGCCACGCGGCCGAGCAGCACCACCACGTGCACCACGGCCCCGCGGAAGCCCACAGCAGCCACCAGGACGTCGCCCTGACGCTGTCGGCGCCCAACGCCAAGTTCGCCTTCGCCCTCTACAAGAGCCAGACGGCCAAGGTGGCGGCCACCAAGAACATCTTCTACTCGCCGCTGGGCATCTCCACCGCGCTGTCCATGGTGTCCGTCGGCGCGCGCGCAGACACCCACAGCCAGCTCTTCGACGCCCTGGGCTACGGCGCCAAGAACCTGACCCAGAAGCAGGTGGACGAGTCCTACGAACACCTCGTCCACATGCTGGGCCACAATCGGGAGTCCCAGCTGCTGGAGCTGGGCAACGCCCTGGCTGTGCGCAGCGGCTTTGCACCGGCGGAGAAGTTCGTGGAGGACATCAAGCACTATTACTCGGGCGAGTCCTTCAGCGTGGACTTCAGCAACACCGTGGAGGCGGTGGCGAAGATCAACGAGTTCATCAGCAAGAAGACCATGGGCAAGATCACGGACCAGGTGAAGGAGCTGGACGCGGACACCGCCATGGTGCTCATCAACTACGTCTCCTTCAAAGGTAGAGCCTTTTTGGGGTGGGGGGGGGGTTGGTCAACGGGGGGGTTCCGCCACTGTACTCAAAACTGCCGGGCTTCCCAGTGCACCGTTCATTTCTCCATGCACCTCAATAACGAAGCATCCCAACAATAGACGCATCTGTGCCATACCCATGAATGTCTGCATATCCATCATTTGATTACCTCCTCATCTTTGCATCTCAATGTTTTTCTCCCCACCTCGCGTGTCCAGGAGCCTGGCAGAACCCCTTTGACACCGAGCAGACGGTCAAGAAGGACTTCCAGGTGGACGAGACCACCAAGGTCACGGTGGACATGATGAGGAGGACGGGCCGCTACGACTTCTACCAGGACGTGGACAACCACACCACGGTCATCATGCTGCCGTACAAGGGCAACACCTCCATGATGATCGTGCTGCCCGACGTGGGCAAGATGCAGGAGGTGGAGGGCTACATCTGCAGCGACTACATCAGGCACTGGCACGACTCCTTGTTCAGAAGGTACCAAAACCAGGGGAAGGTTCATTTTTCATCATGTGTGTGGTTCCCAGCATTTATTTATATACACAGTTATATAGCTTGGTCTCGGGGTTTTAGGAATTACTAACAGTCCTCTGCTGGACGATGAGGAGTTAGTAGGTCAGAGATATAATCCAGGGCCAATCCCATACGTGCTTTAAAAGTTTTCACAGTTAGGTTTGCTGTCAAAGATAACACCCAGAGTTTTGGCCTGGGGTGTGATACAACAGGACAGAGAACCTAAGGGAGAGGAGAAGTGCCCACTGGAGGGGTCAGGACCTATCATGATAGCTTCTGATTCATCTGAGTTTAGCTGAAGAAAGTTTTGAGAGAGCCAGATTTCAACATCTGTAAGTCAGGATTGTATTTTGACCAGTTGTGTTGTCTCGTTGGAGTCAAACGAGACATAGATCTGGGTGTCATCTGCATAAAAAAAGGGAACTTATTTTGTAGATTTTACATTGCGGTAACATGTACAGTAAATGGAGAATAACAAAGTGCCAAGGACTGAGCCTTGAGGCACTCCAGAGGAAAGATTTCCATCATTAAACCAGAGCTGGGATGGCATTTTTTTATCCTAACAGTGGTGATGTTGTCGAAGATATTTTCAAGTGGATTTAAAATCATTTTTAAATAGCCGAGGTGTGCATCGCCGGAGGTCAGAATAGGCACTGGCAAAATGTATATGCTGAGGATGAATTGGAAAAGTAACTTTTCTGCATCACAGCTCACGGTTCTGGTTGCTATTAGCTATAAAGTGGGGTCACTTGGGAGAGACAAACTCTGCATTTGTCCATATGTTGCAGAGGTAAAGTAGGAAGTTGGTTTTCTCTTTGGGATTCAAGTGGGACTCGATTGACGTTAACTTTCGACTTCACATCCGTGGCGGTCTCTCTTGCAGCTCCGTGGAACTGCTCCTGCCCAAGTTCTCCATCTCCGCCGAGTCTTCCCTGGGCGAGAGCCTGCAGGAGATGGGTGTCACCAACGCTTTCACTAACGCCGCCGATTTCTCCGGCATGTCTGCGGAGATCAAGCTCAAAGTCTCCAAGGTAGGGAAAAAAATGTCCTCCCTTGCATGCGTTAAACAAACACAGCACATGGCAGAGCCTTTACTTTCTAAAACTGGAATTAATATACACTACAGGCTGGTGGGGTGTCACTGTGAAAAAGTGACATTCATTCACTACTTTCAATCTTGACGCTAATTGTAAAATGCACTTTAAAGTAGCGCCGACTGCCAGTGGACCGACGTCACCTATGCAACACTGTTTGGATGCAATTACCGCTTTTTACCATCGGTGACACCAAAGACCACTTTAAAGTAAAACATAAAAAAGTTATTTGAAACTGTATTGTCCAAAGAGGGGTTGACAATATCCACCATTAAGCTATCGCTGGGGCGTTCCGCAGGTCTCCCACAAGGCCGTGCTGAGCGTGGACGAGAAGGGGACCGAGGCCCACGCCGTCACCACCGTGGGCATAATGCCCATGAGCCTCCCCGAGACCATGGAGCTCAACAGACCCTTCCTGGTCTTCATTGTGGAGAACTCCACCAAGAGCATCCTCTTCATGGGCAGGATCAGCGACCCCACCGCCGCCTGAGAAGAAGCACGCGCGGCCGGCGCATCGAGATCTTTTTTTTAAAATGAGCCTCGAGATAGTACAGGTGTTAGCGCCCATTCACTGCCGTACATCCTACAGACCAATACACATTTGTGGGGTTTTTGAGGACTTTATATGTCGGTCGGCCCGTATGTGTGTGTCTGTGTGACAGTGAGATAGAGTGTGTGTGTTGTGACTGTGTGCTTGGTGTGTGTGTGTGTGTGTGGTGTGTATAACGTTTGCGTTTGTCTGTGTGTGAGTTTGAAAGTCGACAACATTTTGGGATTGTGTTTTGCAGCGCGCAATGACCTACCTCAAAATGGGTGATGATCAGCACCACCACCGCATGTTTCTTCTCAGAGTGGTCCTGCTTTTTTTTTTTTTCTGTTTTTTCCATCCTCATGAAAAATCAGAGGGAGGTCCGTGTTTCCAAAAGAAGTTTTCTTTTACAATCGCTGTAAAAAAAAGTTACATAAAACTACGTTGTTGGAAAATAAATATTTGGAGAAATATTTGGCCCGCTGTGTCATGTGATGTTTTATTTTAAAGGAGAGATAAATAGCTTGAATGATCATACAGATTTAAGTATATATTTATTACACATTTCTTTACACATTTATTACACATTTCTAGGGTATTATTCTTTATTTATGCTGTCAGTTTTGTTGGAGATTCATTAAAAAAAAGTTCTGTTTGATGAAAAAAAATCCAAATTCTGCCGTGTACTGGCTGTTAAACCGGCTAGTTTAGCAGCCACCGCTCCAGTGGCGTCTCAACCAGCAGCCTTTCACCTTCCACCACGGCAGCCATCGGCCTCGGGTGACCTGATCGACCTTTGAACTGTCAATTCATAAAAGCAATTTGATCTGGGGGTATCTTTTTTATGCAAATTCAGCACACACATAAGTCTCTGTTCTCTTCATTCTATTTACCATATTCTATTTACCCAAAACTTAAAAACAGACCACAGAATGGTCAGAATTCATGAGTACCGTAAATGTTAAGGTTTAGGGTTGGGTTGGGGTTAGGGTAGGTAGAGTTAGGGGTATGGTTAGGTGTAGGCTTGGGGTTGGTTAGGTTAGGTTATGGGTTAGGGTTAGGGTTAGGGTTAGGGTTAGGGTTAGGGTTAGGTTTAGGGTTGGGGTTAGGGTTGGGGTTGGGTTTAGGGTTAGGGTTGGGGTTAGTGTTGGGTTAGGGTTGGATATATGTAACCCTAACCCTAAACCCAAACCC
>PIJE02001421.1:108727-133884 GCA_002895965.2 Coryphaenoides rupestris
TCTCTTCTCAATTTCTTCCTTTCTTTTCTTGGTCCTGTGTTCTCACTTTTACGTCTGAAGAGTGTACTTCTTCATTTTTAACCACCACCAACACCTGCCCTGTAGTGATACCTTATCTCTTAAGTCGTGAGTGAGTGACATCTTGGATATAACAGAAAAGTTGTGAGGACGTTTCGTTGGCGTGAACAAAAAAAAACGCTAAATTCACGGTGTCCTTGCAGTGGTGGTGGGGTTGCGGGGGGGCGGCTCCCCATTAAAATGTAATTCAAAGTACAGTTGATCGCAACCAACATGGATGCCTCTGGTGTCGTGATGACACGGTTTAGGTTGTTTTTTTAATGGGGTTTAAGGTTTTAAATTGGGTTGCGGTGGGAGAATTCCTCTGTGTTCCCGTTAAGGCCCCGGTCGTCTCCCACGCACTAAAACGTCAGCGATATCGGCACTGTCAAAAATCAAAGGGATTATGCAGTCAATTGTTCATTGAGACGTTCAACCTTCAGTTGACATTTCAGTTCAGTTGCCAGAGTCAAGAAACAAAGTGAGACAGCAAAAACGAAACTTTCAAATGTGAAATCTAAATAAAAGTCCCACAGAGAAAAATGCATATTTACCACATACACATGAATAGAGGTGGAAACTGAATACATGGAACTAACAAGAGATGTTGACTCGGGGGTGCTGGCAGGGGGAACGTAGGCCCAACTAAAGTGGCATAAACATCACATTTATTAACATTTAACATTTATTATCTTATCGTTAAACAGGCTGAAAAACGAACTTCAACACTTAAACTCAGGATCAGAAATGAACCATAAGAGAGACGACCGAAGTAAAAAAAGCTCCGACCGTCACACCGCATCTGAACAACCTTCGAGAGCCGAGACACGTCCCTGAATCATTTTTTTTTCTTCCTCTCTCCTGACGACAGGTGGAATGAATATCATGACATTGTTCAGAGCGGCAATAACGGCGCGGCGGCAAATAACAAATATAAAATCCAATACAATACGGCGACGACGACGACGACACCCACACACACACGCAGACGAAAAACCCACAGAAGACAAGACATTCGCGTCTCCTCAGCCGCCCCCCCCCCCTCCCCCTTAAGCCAATAATAACCGCTGAGTTTCTCCCCGCGACTCTGTACATCCATCTGCAGGTCCAGATATTAAACCTGTCGCTGCACGGCGGGGGGTCTGTCTGTCTGTCTGTCTGTGTGTGTGTGTGTGTGTGTGTGTGTGTCTGTGTGTGTGTCTGGTGTGTGTGTGTGTCTGTCTGTGTGTGTGTGTCTGTGTGTGTGTGTGTCTGTGTGTGTGTCTGTGGTGTGTGTGTGTCTGTGTGTGTGTGTGTCTGTCTGTGTGTGTGTGTCTGTGTGTGTGTGTCTGTGTGTGTGTGTGCCTGTCTGTGTGTGTGTGTCTGTGTGTGTGTCTGTCTGTGTGTGTGTGTCTGTGTGTGTGTGTCTGTCTGTGTGTGTGTGTGTGTGTGTGTCTGTCTGTGTGTGTGTGTGGTGTCTGTCTGTGTGTGTGTGTGTCTGTCTGTGTGTCTGTGCAGACCCCTTCCTATTGTACACAACGTGCCGGTGGCTGATGGGATACAACATTTGGGATTCAAGCAATTTACAAGACGCCAGACCAGACAATACCGGGGGGCCTCCTCCACTGCTTCTGGCGGTGGGTGGGGGGGGGGTGGGGGGGGGTGGGGGGGGGGGGCCCATTGTGATGCAGATTGTCGCCTCCCACTCCTAACTCCACGAAGTCATGTTTGTGTTTGTGTTTGTGTTTGCGCTGTTCTCATGCAACGATGATTTGATTCTCAAAAATAGCCCGTGTGCGTGCGTGTGTGTGTGTGTGTGTGTGTGTGTGTGTGTGATGTTTTGCTTTCGAGTTTTGCTTTTGTTGTTGTTTGTTGATTTTTAATCAGATTTGCGATTTCGCCGTCGCATGAAAAGCAAGCAGGGAACAAGGAACGCCCGGTTCCTCGGTTTCATCACACGTCCGGGAGGAGACGTCTTGGTTCTGTGCACCGCCGATCAACGTACTATGAGTGAACAGAGGGGTTCCGATTGGTCAGAAATGCCCCCTTAGGTCGAACCCTGACGTTAACCACACTGAGACAACACGCAAACTAAACACACAATCGACTGTAGTTTACCTCAACCTACCAACCCTTCGTCTATCCAACCTGTCAGCGTTCCAAACTGCATTACCCCGGCGCCGGCCAATCCTCACGTAGGGCCACTTGTCAATCAAAAGCGTGTTGGAGGCGGGATTAAGGTCAGACTGAAGGTTTTTTTGGAGACAAACGGCAATAACAACATGTGTGACGGGTCTTGTCGCAAAATCCTCGCCTGTTCGTCTTGGACACGAAATCCCTCCTGTCAATCAATAACTAAGCCCCACCCACCCCACCACCACCCCGCCCCGCCTCCACCCACACCACTTCACCCCCAACAATACAAACCACAAACACCAAAATCGAACCCACATGAGCCAAGTTGTATCTCACATCCTCCTCCTCCTCTCCCTCCACCTCCCCATCCTCCTCTTCCTCCTCCTCCTCCTCCTCCACTTGAGCCATCTTCCCCTTCCTCCTCCTCCTCCCTTCCTCCTCCTCCTCATCCTCCCATCCCCATCCTCCTCCTCCACCTCCCCTCTTACCCTCCTCCTCCTCCTCCTCCTCCCCTCCCCTCTTCCTCTTCCTCCTCCTCCCCATCCTCCCCATCCTCCTCCTCCTCCTCCCCTCTTCCTCCTCCTCCTCCTCCTCCTCCTCCTCCTCCTCCACTTGAGCGCATCCTTCCCCCTTCCTGCACCAGCCATTGGTCGCGGTCGGTCGGTCGTGTCCGGTCGCTGGGGGTCTGGGAACCAGGAACTATTACACAAATCTGTCACCCAGGAAAACCCCAGTTCTCTTTATTTCCGCCCACTCAGGGATAGAGAGGGTGGGAGTTGGGGGGGTGGGGGGGTGGCGGGTGAGGAGGGTGGACGGGTGATAGCTGATGAGTTTAGTGGTACCCAGGGACGAGGCAGGCTCTTGGAGGAATAATAAAGCAATTTCAGCCTGTCAGAACCTCAGAGAGGAATACGATGGGACACACACACACACACACACACACACACACACACACACACACACACACACACACACACACACACACACACACAGAGCGGACAGGCGAAGGAGAGAGGGGGTATGAATCTGTCGCGCCGTGGAGTGGCGTGTTAGAGGAGCGACGGGTTCCTCCCCCCCCCCCCCCCGCCGAACGCAGCGGGACGCGACCCGCCGCTGGAGCCGCCGCCGCCGCCGGCCCGCCGCCCCGGTGGATTTATTAAAGACAACTTGTTTCTCTGCTTGTCTATCAGCCGTTTGTGACAATCCTCCTAATGAAATTCATACCCGTCTCAGTCGCACCAGCTTGGACGACACATTGTATCTCGCTGTTTTACATATTTTCTTTTATTTTTATTTCCGCAGGTTCGTCAATTCGTTTTTTTTTTTATGTTTACGTCTAAAAATGTTTCGGGTATTAATTCACCGGCCATTAATTACGGTCGCTTGTTTCTGCCATCCAGCGTTCGTCGCTGATATTATAACGAAATCCATCTTTGCAAGTCCTGGAAAAACAACAATGTTTCCCCCCCCCCCCCCCCCAAAAAAAACCAGATGAGAACGAGGCCGCGTTTTTAAGCCACGATGGACACAAACACGTCATTTTTTATTCTACTAGATCGTTTCCGACGATTCTCCGCGCGTCCGCAGGCTGTAGACACCTCTGCCAGTTGGAATAAATCCATTTCTTTCAAAGGGATTTCTTTTGCGTCAATATCCAGCAGTTGACAACTTGAAATGGTGGATATTAAAAATGAAAGAAAAACATTGGAAAGGTAATATAATATATATATATATATAGATATACTGCGTATTCAAAGAAAAATATTGAATTCCTGGAATGCTAATATATATATACGCGGTATATTTATATTGCCGCCGAGAATTCAACATCGCGTTTGTTTTGAGTGCATCGTCCTCCATTAATATTCCACCGTATTCCAGCTCCTCACCCGCGGCCGGGACGCGCAGTATAACCGACTCCTCTGGTCGGGTTGTGAGCCGGCCGGCGGATCGATTCCTCCGCCAAGGACAGCGGCTCTGTGTGTGGTCGGTTGGGCTCTCTCTCTCTCTCTCTCTCTCTGTAACTGAACGTCCAGTCCTGGCCCCGCGAGTCCTGAGAGCGACACGGACGCCGAGGCCGCCTCAGAAATGGGTTCCGAGCACTGGGTCATGTCTCATAACCTTTATCTGTTCTGCTCTAGATGTCTGTTTTTTTTTAGTCTTACGCACGCACACACACACACACACATACACACACACGCACACACACACACACACACACACCCCGAGCCATGTACAAACATACCAGTATAAATAAACCAACACTCACAGACGGACGGACGAGCGCACACACACAAAAACAAATTAAGAATCCGACACGAGGTCATGCACACACACACACACACACACACACAAACACACACACACACACACACGTGTATGGATCCACTGGTGACCTCCCAGTTGAGCCTGAACCGAACCAGTGTTAGCCAGTCAGCCGTTACAAACACATTATTACACTACTAAGTGATGGATTTGTCTCCGCCCATGTCGACGCCCACCCTCGCAATTAACCCCACCGAGGCCCAGCAATTAACCATCAGCCAATCAGCAGGGAGGGGCTAATGCATCGCCTGGCTTTAACCTTTAGGGGGGGGAGAGCAGAGCGGATGAAATTAAACCCACTAATTGTGTGGAATCTGGTTTTGGATCCAAGGGCCTCTTAAAGGCACAATATGTACCGATGACACCGAGTGTTTAAAGCGTGGCTACTGGAGTCCGAATCCACAACATGTTGGAGATTACCGGAGTGTTGCCTCCCTCCTCCTCGCCAGACTCTAAGCTCACACGGGTTGCCAGGTTGGGGACACTGAACGAACAACACCAGCTGAGCGTGAGTTGATCAGTTAATGCGTACGTTTGCAATTTATTTATTGTGTGCGAATGATATTGTGTACTTGCTCATGTGGATGTTGGCTATTTTTACGCAGATATAACTGAACATAAGTAGTATTTTTAGCTTGTAACTATGTACATATATTTGTATGTATGCATATTCTTAGGCTGGGAAGAATATGTTCACAATCACAGTTCATCCGGTTTGTTTGCTTGCTTCCACGGCTGCAGCACGTGTGTTTTTGTGCCAATTTGCTTCATATCTGGCAACCCGGGGTACTCAGAGAATCGTGAATCACACGACAGACCTAAAAAGAAAAAAAGAAGAAGAAGAAGAAGAAGAAGAAGAAGAAGAAAGCATTAACCTTCCAATGGAATGGACGTTTCAAAGGAGAAAATGCTGGCGGTGGCATTGTTGTCAGAGAAGCCAATATTTGGATATTTCCAGCTTGCGTGTTTCCTTAATCTGGGATGATTTTGTTCCGTACATTTATGAGACGCTGGTAAGACGAGAGGACTGCTGATGCTCAATATTGTTGTTGTATTTTTACCGAGAGCGCTCCTGACTCCGACGATGTGATTTATTTCACGGCCTCGCTGTTCCCGTTTAAGGAGAATAAGACGAATAACATTGTCGCGGTTATTTCTCGCGCGACAAAAATAGGCCGTCTAATAATCCATCTTTGTTCCCTCACCTGTCAGAAAATCATTTCCACCCCCCCCCCCCCCTAATTGCCTTTTTTTTTGTCCCTTTAATCAGATTTTACTTTCGATTGCGACAAGGATAATCAGACAAAATTGGCTTGGAATCCAAAATGGCGAATGAGGTGTCGGGGGGTTGGGGGAGTGGGGGAGGGGTTGGGGGTGGGGGGAGGGGGGAGTGGGGGGGGCGTTCATAACTCGGGTACGAGATGTGATCGACGCGTAGGCGGGAAGGACAGGAAGAAGTGAATCGATTGCGGGGATAAACACAAACACGCCGTCGACGCGCTAACGACAACGAGGCACAAACACAAAAAAATGATCCTAAAGGTTCATTGAAAGGTGTGTGTGTGTGTGTGTGTGTGTGTGTGTGTGTGTGTGTGTGTGTGTGTGTGTGTGTGTGTGTTTCTCCTCAACTCCTCGACTCCTCGACTCCAAGTCTCGTGGGAAGACATGCATCCATTCTCATTGTCATCTCATTATCTCTCAGGGGCCGTAATTATGAGCGATGTTTCATGTGTTTTGAATAAACACACACACACACACACACACACACACACACACACACACACACACACACACACACACACACACACACACACACACACGTGTACGCGCGCCCACCGCCTGGTTGTCACATCGCCAGTAATTACACGTGCGGCGCGGGGAGGCGGACGCGTGTCTCGTGTTTCTACCGGCGTCTCCGCGAGGGGGACACTTACAGTCCTGTCCTTTTCTGTGTACACAACAACAACAACAACAACAACAACAACAACAACAACAACGACAACAACACGCAACGACTTAGCATATCAAAGCGTTTCTTTGTTGATTATTTAAATGAGACGGGACAGACGAGACGGCTGACGAGTGTTGTGTTGTGTTGTGTTGTGTTGTGTTGTGTTGTGTTGTGTTGTGTTGTGTTGTGTTGTGCTGAAGTTGAGTCTGGTCATGGTCTTGCCCCCCCCCGCCCCCGATCACCCTCCTCTCCCCTGGTCAGGGGTCTCTTGGATTGGTCATTGGATTCCCTTGGAAAACCCTGGTTTACCTGCGCAGGTGTAAGCAGGTCCGCGACACCCAACTAACTCTGTCGTCTCGCGAGTGTTGTCGTCTGAGGAACGTCTGCCATTGGCTGGGACCTGGAACCTGGCAACTATGAAACTCGTTCTATTAACCTTGCAACTATGAATGCTTGAAACCTGCTCTATTCTTATCTTTATGTACCACAGTGATATATTGCTGTCTCTCCTTCAACAAATGTACTCTTTGTAAGTCGCTTTGAATAAAAGCATCTGCCAAATTCTGTAAATGTTTAAACATAATCCAAAATGGCAACAAGTAACATTTGCATAAATCATGATGAGATGAAGTAGACGGCTACGACAGCGAGCTAACGTGACGCTCGGCGTCGCCAAGGGACATCAGCGGAGGGAAGACCCCGGCGGAAAGGAAGGATCCCTCCATTTTCTTTTCAGGAACACTGCGGGCAGAGGGCAGGATGATTGTGTGTCAGCACTCGACAAACGCCATGAACACAAGGAGAGCTTTTGTTTTTAATGACAAGCAATTCTCTCTCTCTCTCTCTCCCTCGCTTCTCTCTTTCTTTCTCCTCTCTCTCTCTCTCTCTCTCTCTCTCTCTCTCTCTCTCTCTCTCTCTCTCTCTCTCCCTCTCTCCCTCTCCCTCTCTCTCTCTCTCTCTCTCTCTCTCTCTCTCTCTCTCTCTCCTCTCTCTCTATCTCTCTCTCTTTCTCTCTCTCCTCTCTCTCTCTCTCTCTCTCTCTCCCCTCTCTCTCTCTCTCTCTCTCTCTCCTCTCTCTCTCTCTCTCTCTCTCTCTCTCCTCCCTCCCTTCCTCCCTCCCTCCTCCTCTTCTCCTCTCTCTTCTCTCTCTCTTCTCTTCTCTCTCTTCTCTCTCCCTCTCTCTCTCTCTCTCTCTCTGTCTCTCTCTCTCTCCCCACTCTCTCTCCTCTCCCCCTCTCCCTCTCCTTCTCCCCCCCCCCCCCACACACACACACACTCCCATTTAATGATTAATCACAACAATAAGCTTCCTGAGATGAGAGGAAGGGAAGAGAAATTGCGCGCGAGTAATAGGATAATTGCATATCAAACGTTTGCGATCCACACTCGCTTTTAATGAATGCGATAATCAAGGTAAATGTATAATTGATGCAGGAGAGAGAGAGTGAGCAGAACCTCCCCCCCCCCCTCCCCCCCCCCCCCCCCCCACCGCCTCGCTTCTATTTCCTCCTCTCAACAGGAAGAGAGAAGAAACTTTTGCTGAACTTGATTACGGTTGGAAATGATTTATCCTGTTTCCATATATTAAAGCTGCGCGTCGCGGTGTTGCTAAGAATGGCTTCTGCTGGGCTCCTCCCAGACTGAGGACACAGGAAGTTGTTGTTGTTGATGATGATGATGATGATGATGAGGAGGATGAGGATGAGGATGATGATAAACTGGTTTACTGTATGCAAATGTGCAGTAGTTTGCAGGCAGCGCGGGTGGTACAACGCGTGGCACGTCAGCATGTGAGTGTGTGTGTGTGTGTGTGTGTGTGTGTGTGCGCGTGTGTGTGTGTGTGTGTGCATGTGTGTGTGTGTGTGTGTGCACCCCAAGTGTGCAGCCTCACCCCAGCCTCTCAGACTCTTAATCAGCCTCAGGACCCGGCCTCAGGTGAGTCTGCATCAACCAGCACCACCACCACCACCACCACCACCACCACCCATACACACACACACACACACACACACACACACACACACACTCCACACACACACACTACACACTGCAGTCTGTCACAGCAGAAGTGCAGCTGTGCACTCTGTTAAAAAATATCTGCACTCGAGCGTTTCCCGAGGAATAAAAACCCACGGCCGTCCGCGAGTCAATCCATCCGAGGAATGTTTCTCTATAAATCATTTTCATACTTCTGCCGCCTCACCGTGGGAAAATCATAACTGGTACGGCGGTAAGTGTAGAGCCAACTCAAACCACGAGAGGCCGCTAATGGAGAAAACGAACGCGCCCACTTTTAGCGCCGGCGTAAGTCGATACGATTCAATAAATACATAACTCAGCAGGCGTTCCTCTTTGTTTGAATCTATCGAATGCGATTTTCTTCCTCACCGACGTTCCTGTTCTTGTTCCCCCGGCTCCGGCGCACACTTTGCATCGCGGTCGTAACACGACTTGCTCGGCGGCGCGGGAGCAACAATGGATTTGCGGCCGTGTGATCCGATCCGCCTCCATTTTTTATTTTTTTTTCCCGGAACTAACCGCCCGACAAAACAGCCGCGGCGAGAGGCATTCCCGCGCGTCGACACTAAGGCGCTGCTAAGCTCTCCCGCAATCTTGTTAGACGGCTTTAACCTCCTCCGCTCTGAACGAAACCTCCAGTCACAGCTTCAGGCAACCGATCCCGTACGCGCTGAAGATGTATATATATATATATATATATATGTGTGTGTGTGTGTGTGTGTAAAATATACTTCATTAAAGGGTAAGTAAACCCACGAAATCACTTTTTTCAGTTGAAAGTGCTTCCGTTTGTGTCTCGCAAAGTGGTCAACAGCTATTTTTGACGTATAAAATGAGGGTCTTCTGTTGGCTCGAAGCCATTAGACGTGCCAGTTTCGACAAATGTTTGGGGACCACGCCCTGCACACGTGCTTCTAATAGAACCAATGTGTCACTTTGTCAGACATGTTACGAACGCTCAGATTAACAGCTGTAGGACCAGTAGCGACTTGCGTGGGTCAGAGGTTCTTGCCGTTACCCAGTAGGACTGTTGGACCAGGTTCTGCTGTAAAACCAGTTAGGGACCTGGAATCAGAAGTTCTGCTTGTAACCCAGTAGGGACTGCTGGATCAGAGGTTCTGCTGTAACACAGTAGGACTGCTGGATCAGAGGTTCTGCTGTAACACAGTAGGACTGCTGGATCAGAGGTTCTGCTGTAACACAGTAGGACTGCTGGATCAGAAGTTCTGCTGTAACACAGTAGGACTGATCAGAGGTTCTGCTGTAACACAGTAGGACTGATCAGAGGTTCTGCTGTAACACAGTAGGACTGATCAGAGGTTCTGCTGTAACACAGTAGGACTGATCAGAGGTTCTGCTGTAACACAGTAGGACTGCTGGATCAGAGGTTCTGCTGTAACACAGTAGGACTGATCAGAGGTTCTGCTGTAACACAGTAGGACTGCTGGATCAGAGGTTCTGCTGTAACACAGTAGGACTGATCAGAGGTTCTGCTGTAACACAGTAGGACTGCTGGGTCAGAGGTTCTGCTGTAACACAGTAGGACTGCTGGATCAGAGGTTCTGCTGTAACACAGTAGGACTGCTGGATCAGAAGTTCTGCTGTAACACAGTAGTTCTGCTGGAGTTTGATGCCTTATGACCACTAGTATACTGAGTGATTTATTTTTAATGAGAGTGAATTTAAGAAATGTCACAGTTTCCGGTGAGCTGAACTTGACGTTAACGCGGTGATTTAAGAGGAGCTGGGTCACCCGGTAGGTGAGGGCCGGAGGAGGTGTGAGACCGTGGCACCCACTGGAAAAGGTCAACCGCCTTTAAAAAGGTTATTCACCGCGCACACACACTCTTACACACACACTCACACACACACACACACACCTCCATCACACGTGCACACGCACACATGCACGCACGCACACACACACACACACATGCCTGCCTTTGAAGCTTTCTCCACTGAAGGAACGTTCTGTATGAATCCAGTCGCATGGAATCATAAAATGTGTTAGTTTGCTGTCTTGCTCAGGGACACCTTGAGACATAGCTGGGGGTGGGGGGGGTGGCTGGGGATCGAACCAGCAACCTTGGAACCTCTACCTACCACTAACCACTGGCCCCCTCCTATGTGTGTGTATGTGTGTGGTCTGTAAAAATGTGCTTTTCTATGTGTAGGTATATACTGTAGATGTGTTTTTCTCTGTGTCGTGTGTGTGTGTGTGTGTATAAAAGTGAATTTCACTGTGTGTACATGCTTGTGTGTACACACACACACACACACACACACACACACACACACACTTACACACAAAGCCTGCCAGACCATCGGTGTACACACACACACCAATCAAAACGGCAAATGAGAGGTCGCATGTCAACAGCGGCCTGGTAACCGAATTAGCATCGGTGGCGTCGTAGCGCCAGCGAGGCTAACGCTAACAAACTGAGGACCGGCGCTTAATGCGGGCCGGCGCTCAATTACCGCGAAAAGGGGGGGGGTCAACGTTCGCGGGCTAAACGACAGCAACGGAAGAGCAGAGCCGCGGATTAACTTAGCGGCGTTTAGTGACGGATGCACCCGGGTCGCCACGACTGAACGGAGACCTCCAGACGCCGCGTTAATGTCGTTAAGAACGCGCGGTGGCACCGGGTGACGAAGAGGGTGCCGACCCCAGCGATGTGATTACTCCACGACGGTCCGTGTCAAACACATCTTCGTCGTAATCACCCCACCCCCCACCCCCCCCCAACCTTGAATAAAGACAAACGTGTGTGTCTCCGTGTTCATACACACATCGACACACCGACGGCGGCGTCGTGTTTACCATGCAAGGCGCCGTCGGGAACAGTCAGGTTTAGATGCCTTGCTCAGGGACACGTCGAGGACACACCAAGGATCCTCGTCTTCTGTCTCTTCCAGAGGCCCCCCAGCTAAAAGCAACGGGGGGATAGATTAAGCGTTTGCAGTCAGGGCCCCCCGAGGCTCCGGAACGATCCGTCCGAGGAAATCAGGTCAGCTGAGTCAGTGGGCTCCGTTATATCGCTTCTTAAAATACGCTTTTATCGGAGAGACTTTCCCGATTTTACCTGAGTTTTAATTTCTGTGATCTGTCTGTCTTGCGTTTATTTTATTTCTGTATTTTCTATTGGTTTTATACACCCAATTTGCAACTCTCTTTTTAAAATTTAAAACATTCTATTATTGATGCAGGTTGCATAGCAATAGAATAAAACAACAGAGAAATAAACAAATATAATAAAAGTTGGTAACAGTTTGTTATAACAGAACACACGGCACACAATCAGAGTACGTGACTAAAAGAAGAGTTAGATAATCAGAGATGCGTTTACAAAATCCTAATGTGAGTTAATGTGGAGAAGTTACTGTCCAAGCTCTTCTGGTCTCACTGTGGGTTTCCAGGTAACCAATTTAAGGAGGAAGATTTTTGCAGCGTTTGAAATGCTGAGAATCATATTATTATCGGTCGACTCGATCGATCGCTCGGTGACATTTCTGGGTCATAAGAAGTTTATCTGGAAACTAAGGACAGAGGAACAAACAACGACGGCCCAAAATAAACATTCTGTCGTCTTTCTTGAGCTCGTTATCTCCGGTCCGCTCGTCGCGTTGTTTCCACGGGAACAAAGGATATGAAATATGAAAAATTCGTGATGCAACGGAACCGAACAGAACCGAACAGAAAGCGAGCAGTTAAACATTAAACACAACGCAAAAAAAATACACAAATAAAATCAGAATATTAGAGAAAATAAAACCAAAACAGAGAGGAAGGGAGGGAAGAGCTATTCAACACACACACACACACACACACACGCACACACACGCACACAGACACGCACACACACAGACGCACGCACACACCACACACACACACACACACACACACACACACACACACACACACACACACACACACGCGCACACACACACACACACGCACACACACACACACACACACACACACACACACACACACACACACACACACACACGCACACACACGCACACACACACACACGCACACACACACACACACACACACACACACACACACACACACACGCACACGGCACACACACACACACACACGCACACACACACACGCACACACACACACACATACACACACACACACACA
This sequence comes from Coryphaenoides rupestris, assembly GCA_002895965.2. Lineage (NCBI taxonomy): Eukaryota > Metazoa > Chordata > Actinopteri > Gadiformes > Macrouridae > Coryphaenoides > Coryphaenoides rupestris. The sequence continues at coordinate 121,354 of PIJE02001421.1, forward strand.
CGCTCAGGCTGGGCACACATTCAAGGAATTAGTTCCTCAAATGTATTTATTCATTTCCACAAAGAAGCAATTTAACGCACGACTTAATCCATCTTCGCTGTGTCTCCCAAACTCCGCCTGCCCTGCGTGACACCCGCCTGCAGTTTAACTTCTTTATTTATTTCTTCCGAGGGCCACAGATAAAATATCCATGGCCAGGGAATATTGGAACGCCTCGGAAATTGACAATGCCAGCACGAGAGAGAGAGAGAGAGAGAGAGAGAGAGAGAGAGAGGGAGGGCGAGGTAATGTGTCGGCGGATCCAGAATCCCGTTCGCCGTATCGCTCGGCCGTATCAATCTGCGGCGGGAATATTTGCGCCCCGGCCGCTTTAAACACAGACACCGCTTTTCGCCGCGTGGCCGGTCACGCCGCGCGTAATGAGAAAATATGAGCGGCTTCGAGGGGCTCGGAGGAGGAGGCGGAGGAGGAGGCGGGGCCATATCTCACAGGTACTCAACCTGAACTGATCCGCGGCGCAGCGAGGGCACAAGACAGCGAGGCGGCGGAGGCGGAGGAGGTGGAGGCGGAGGCGGAGGCGGAGGCGAGGGGCCAATCAGACGCGGCTCTCCGACAATCAAGCGCGGCGATAAAGCCGTAATGGAGGTTGAGCCGTGATTGTGAACCCCTCCTGCACCGCCGCTGCGCTGTGCCGTGAGAGGACTCGGAGGATCGGAGGCGTGAAGCCGGTGGACGGCGGCCGCGGATCGTGGGGCGTCGGGGGTTAGCCGTCGTTTCTGAAGCGTTTCTGAACCGAATTTCGCTTCATATCGGCGCCAACCACACCACACGAAAGACTGAGAATCTTCCTGTGTTATCGGAGCGAAGCGCGCTACGGTATAGCTAGCTTAACCCTCCTATTGTGTTCGTTTCTCCCCCTTACTTTGGTGTTCCCGGTCCAATTTGACCGGTCTGTTTTAATTTTCCCCGCAAAGTTATAGCTAGCTTAATTTGCGTGCAAAGTAGCTAGCTTTGTTCACACGCAAAGTAGCTAGCTTAATTTACGTGCAAAGTAGCTAGCTTTGTTCACGCGCAAAGTAGCTAGCTTAATTCACGCGCAAAGTAGCTAGCTTCAATTCACGCGCAAAGTGACTAGCTTAATTCACACACAAAATATCAGCTTAATTCACGCGCAAAGTAGCTAGCTTCATTCACGCGCAAAGTAGCTAGCTTAATTCACGCGCAAAGTAGCTAGCTTCATTCACGCGCAAAGTGACTAGCTTAATTCACACACAAAATATCCAGCTTAATTCAGGCGCAAAGTAGCTAGCTTAATTCACGCGCAAAGTAGCTAGCTTCATTCACGCGCAAAGTGACTAGCTTAATTCACACACAAAATATCTAGCTTAATTCACGCGCAAAGTAGCTAGCTTCATTCACACGCAAAGTAGCTAGCTGCATCCGCCCCACTTGGTCTTTTTTTTTTGCGATGTTCCAACACAGTCGTTTGCTTTGGGCCTAAGACTAGCATCTGGCTCGGAGGACGCTACGTGTTGCGCTAAGGGTCGCGAGCTAAGACTAGCGTCTGCCTCGCAGGCCGCCGTGCGTCGCGCGCACACGCTAGCATCTGACAGCTAGCAGCACGCTGTGTGTTCAGCGAAAGGGTTAGGCGCTAAGACTAGCATCTGGCTACGAGGCTCAGATTACGCCGGATGGATGTTGAGATAACCCAAACAAGACTTGCGTGATGAATTTGCACGGAGAACCGAAAACACCAAACTCATCGCAGCTGCTCAACTGGCGAGATTAATAAGTACAGATGTTGGAGTCGCTTGCTTTGCATTAACATGCGTTCGGTACAAAAGTGTAATTGGCTGTTTGTTCCGCTCAGATACTGATAGCAACACAACCTCGAGCCAACAGCAGAGGACACATTTCATGTATCAGCACTCTCTCACGACTCTCACCGCCTCCTCCTCCTCCTCCTCCTCCTCTTCCTCCTCCTCTCCACCTCCTCTCTTTTTTCGCCATGGTCCTCCTCCTCCTCTCTCTTCCTCCTTCTCCACTCTCCTCTCTCCTCTTCTCTCTTCCACTCTCTCCTTCTCTGCTCTCTCCTCCTCCTCTCCTCTCCACTCCCCATCCCTCCTCCTCCTCCTCCTCCTCTCTCCTCCTCCTCTCCTCTCTACTCCCCATCCCTCCTCCTCCTCCTCCTCTCTCATCCTCCTCTCCTCTCCACTCCCCATCCCTCCTCCTCCTCCTCTCTCATCCTCCTCTCCTCTCTACTCCCAATCCCTCCTCATCCTCCTCTCCTCTCTACTCCCCATTTTACCTGAGTTTTAATTTCTGTGATCTGTCTGATCTGCGTTTATTTTATTTTGGTTTTATTGGTTTTATACACCCAATTTGCAACCGTCTTTTTAAAATTTAAAACATTCTATTATTGATCCAGGTTGCATAGCAATAGAATAAAACAACAGAGAAATAAACAAATATAATAAAAGTTGGTAACAGTTGGTTATAACAGAACACACGGCACACAATCAGAGTACGTGACTAAAAGAAGAGTTAGATAATCAGAGATGCGTTTACAAAATCCTAATGTGAGTTAATGTGTAGAAGTTACTGTCCAAGCTCTTCTGGTCTCACTGTGGGTTTCCAGGTAACCAATTTAAGGAGGAAGATTTTTGCAGCGTTTTGAAATGCTGAGAATCATATTATTATTATCGGTCGACTCGATCGATCGCTCCGTGACATTTCTGGGCCATAAGAAGTTTATCTGGAAACTAAGGAGGGAGGAACAAACAACGACGGCCCAAAATAAACATTCTGTCGTCTTTCTTGAGCTCGTTATCTCCGGTCCGCTCGCCGCGTTGTTGTCACGGGAACAAAGGATATGAAATATGAAAAATAACACAATGACAGAAAACACATCGTGATGCAACGGAACCGAACGGAACCGAACAGAAAGCGAGCAGTTAAACATTAAACACAACGCAAAAAAAATACACAAATAAAATCAGAATATTAGAGAAAATAAAACCAAAACAGAGAGGAAGGGAGGGAAGAGCTATTCAACACACACACACACACACACACACACACACACACACACACACACACACACACACACACACACACACACACACACACACACACACACACACACACACACACACACACACACACACACACACACACACACACACACACACACACACACACACACACACACACACACACACACACACACACACACACACACAACTACACACACACACACACACACACGCACACACACACACACACACACACACACACACACACACACACACACACACACGCACGCTCAGGCTGGGCACACATTCAAGGAATTAGTTCCTCAAATGTATTTATTCATTTCCACAAAGAAGCAATTTAACGCACGACTTAATCCATCTTCGCTGTGTCTCCCAAACTCCGCCTGCCCTGCGTGACACCCGCCTGCAGTTTAACTTCTTTATTTATTTCTTCCCGAGGGCCACAGATAAAATATCCACGGCCAGGGAATATTGGAACGCCTCGGAAATTGACAATGCCAGCACGAGAGAGAGAGAGAGAGAGAGAGAGAGAGAGAGAGAGAGAGAGAGAGAGAGAGAGAGCGAGAGGGGGAGGGCGAGGTAATGTGTCGGCGGATCCAGAATCCCGTTCGCCGTATCGCTCGGCCGTATCAATCTGCGGCGGGAATATTTGCGCCCCGGCCGCTTTAAACACAGACACCGCTTTTCGCCGCGTGGCCGGTCACGCCGCGCGTAATGAGAAAATATGAGCGGCTTCGAGGGGCTCGGAGGAGGAGGAGGCGGGGCCATATCTCACAGGTGCTCAACCTGAACTGATCCGCGGCGCAGCGAGGGCACAAGACAGCGAGGCGGCGAAGGAGGCGGAGGAGGTGGAGGCGGAGGCGGAGGCGGAGGCGAGGGGCCAATCAGACGCGGCTCTCCGACAATCAAGCGCGGCGATAAAGCCGTAATGGAGGTTGAGCCGTGATTGTGAACCCCTCCTGCACCGCCGCTGCGCTGTGCCGTGAGAGGACTCTCGGAGGCGTGAGCCGGTGGACGGCGGCCGCGGCGGCAACACACACAGACAGACACACACACACTCGCTGTGTTCACAAACATACGTTCCATGAAGCTTCATTCAACAACACAAACGATATTAGAACCACTTCTGTCCTAATTCACCTGTACATGTGTTTCAACATCTGTACACACACACACACACACACACGTATACACACACACACACACACGACACACACACACACACACACACACACATACACACACACACACACGCACACACACACACACACACACACACACACACACACACACACACACACACACGCATACACACACACACACACACATACACACACACACACACACACACACACACACACACACACACACACACACACACACACACACACACACACACACACACACACACGTATACACACGCACACACACACACGTATACACACACACACACACGTATACACACACACACACACACACACATATACACACAACACACACACGCACACACACACACACACACACACACACACACTATACACACACACACACACACACACTATACACACACACACACACACACACACACAACACACACACACACACACGTATACACACACACACACACACACACACACGTATACACACACACAAACACGTATACACACAAACACACACACACACACGTATACACACACACACGTATACACACACACACTTTAAAATTGGTATAGCGATGTTTTCACAGATGAATAATTCAAGTCCATTCCGGAACGTTTCCAGGAGAATAATCCGCGTTTCCTTTGAACAGCGCGGCTCCGGTGTCAAGGTGTCTCTCCGGCTAGAGCCGGCCGCAACACATAATGGCGTCGTTTTGATGCCCGCTTGTCAAATTAGGGCGACGTTGGTCTGTTATCAGGAGAAAAAAGAATAATATATCGTATATATATATATATACTGTATATTGTTCTCGTGTGTGTGTGTGTGTGTGTGTGTCGACAGTGGAAATATTCTTCTGTTGACAGTTTCCTCGGCGAATCACAGAGGTAGTGAGTATATGTACAATAACAATATAATGTGAAACGAGGAAAAGTTACAGATGCTATTTTTTGTTGATGTTGACAGCCAATTGTACTTTCTTTCTTTTTTTTTACAGAAGTTACAGAAAATACCCCACTCGTAATACAGCGCATCTTCCTCTGTGTATCTCTCGGAGCGACAACAAAGCAGCGCGTACGGAACTTATCGCTATGTCTTATACTCCTATTGTGTTCGTTTCTCCCCCTTACTTTGGTGTTCCCGGTCCAATTTGACCGGTCTGTTTTAATTTTCCCCGCAAAGTTATAGCTAGCTTAATTTGCGTGCAAAGTAGCTAGCTTTGTTCACACGCAAAGTAGCTAGCTTAATTCACACGAAAGTAAAGTAGCTCTAATTTCACGCGCAAAGTAGCTAGCTTAATTCACGCGCAAAGTAGCTAGCTTCATTCACGCGCAGCTAGCTTAATTCACACACAAAATATCCAGCTTAATTCACGCGCAAAGTAGCTAGCTTCATTCACGTGCAAAGTAGCTAGCTTCATTCACGCGCAAAGTAGCTAGCTTCATTCACGCGCAAAGTGACTAGCTTAATTCACACACAAAATATCTAGCTTAATTCACGCGCAAAGTAGCTAGCTTCATTCACACGCAAAGTAGCTAGCTGCATTCCGCCCCACTTGTTTTTGCGATGTTCCAACGCAGTCGTTGCTTTGGGCCTAAGCACTTCGCACTCCTCGCATACAAGGAGGCTACGAGTCATTCAGTCTTTATTTGTCCCGGTTTTGGGGAATAAATGGTTCACAGGCAACGGTGGTACAGTTCCATAGGCAACCAATGACATGAACAATGGACATACAGGATTACTCACAAGAAAGCACGGATGGCCAGTCCATCTCTCTCCATCAATCACCCACGAGTACGGGATAGGCACACTATGTTATACTAGTATGGTGCTTATAAACCAGCATGTGACCCCAGAGGTACACTCACTATGCAGAGGGGATGGTTCAATGGACTCATGCGTCGCGAGCGTGTCTCTCTAGTTGTCCGTTTTTTTTTGTCGTTTGGCTCCGAACGCCGTTTTCTCACGACGAAGACCTCGCAGCCTAAGAGGACGCGTCTGACAGTTATACCTTTTCCTTTTCCTCTTTCTACCCGACCGATAATGTTTTGGTTGTTTTCTTGGTTGGTTTGTTTGTTTGTTTGTTTGTTTGCTGGGTAAAGTCTGCGCTCCAACCACCGAGCTATTCTCAGACTAGCGTCTGCCTCGCAGGCCGCCGTGCGTCGCGCGCACACGCTAGCATCTGACAGCTAGCAGCACGCTGTGTGTTCAGCGAAAGGGTTAGGCGCTAAGACTAGCATCTGGCTACGAGGCTCAGATTACGCCGGATGGATGTTGAGATAACCCAAACAAGACTTGCGTGATGAATTTGCACGGAGAACCGAAAACACCAAACTCATCGCAGCTGCTCAACTGGCGAGATTAATAAGTACAGATGTTGGAGTCGCTTGCTTTGCATTAACATGCGTTCGGTACAAAAGTGTAATTGGCTGTTTGTTCCGCTCAGATACTGATAGCAACACAACCTCGAGCCAACAGCAGAGGACACATTTCATGTATCAGCACTCTCTCACGACTCTCACCGCCTCCTCCTCCTCCTCCTCCTCCTCTTCCTCCTCCTCTCCACCTCCTCTCTTTTTTCCCTCCTCCCTCTTCTCCTCTCCCTGCAGAGCCAGGTGTATTCTGGGTTGTTCTTTTTGGGGAGAGTGTTTTGGTGTTTGTTTGAGTGTTGTTGTTGTTGTTGAGGACAAAAGAAAGACAAAGAGAAACAAATGGAAAAGCAAAATTGCCGTGATTTCCCTTTTCTCAATACGTTTGCAAAGAGACTCTCTGTTTGTTGAAAGGACGTGGAACCGTTTGCAACCGTCACGGAGCGGAAAGTGTTCACAACTTCAAACGCGAAACGGGTGTTTTATTGTACGTCGTCACATCGTTACGGAAATCGATGCGGACGGCCCCCAAAACGCTCCGGATTCTTTCCCCGTGGTACTCTGAAAATATTTGGGCTTTTGCATTCATCCAGGGCCACCGGGACGCCTAGCTCAACGAGTCCGGGACGGGGCGTCAAAGTCGGACACTCTATATGGACACACGCCCTCTAATGCACTACCTCATGTCTTCCTTATACTAGGACGTTGCTATGTTTTTTTTCTCCTCGACTCCTCCTCTTCTCCTCCTCCTCCCCATCTCTCCTCCTCCTCCTCCTCTCTCATCCTCTCTCTCTCTCTCTCCCCTCCCTCCTCTCCTCCTCTCTCTCCTCCCTGCCCTCCCCTCCCCATCCTCCCTCTTCTCTCCTCCTCCTCCTCCTCCTCCTCTCCTCTCTCCTCCTCCTCCTCCTCTCCTCCTCCTCTCTCCTCCTCCTCCTCTCTCCTCCTCCTCCTCCTCCTCCTCCTCCCTCTCCTCCTCCTCCTCTCCTCCTCTCCCTCTCCTCCTCCTCCTCCCCTCCTCCTCCTCCTCCCTCTCTCCTCCTCCTCCTCCTCCCCCCTTCCTCCTCCCCCCCTTCCTCCTCCTCCTCCTCCTCCTCCTCCTCCTCCTCCTCCTCCTCCTCTCTCACCAAGCAACAGTGCTGGTGTCTTATTTGCGTGTGTGTGTGTGTGTGTGTGTGTGTGTGTGTGTGTGTGTGTGAGCAGGGCTCCATCGTGGTGGGCGTGGCCTACGACTGCCAGGAGAACCATGTGTACTGGTCCGATCTGTCTGGGCGGACCATCAGCAGAGCCTCGCTGACCCCAGGGGCGGAGCCTGAGATCCTCATCAACACTGGTACACACACACACACACACACACACACGCACACACACACACACACACACACACACACACACACACACACACACACACACACACACACACACACACACACACACACACACACCTTTGGATTGGTTCAGACAATTTTTAGCAGCTCTAACTCTGTGTGTGCGTGTGCGTGTGTGTCTGTGTGTGTGTGTGTGTGTGTGCGTGTGCGCGTGTGTGTGTGCGTGTGTGTCTGTGTGTGTGTGTGTGTGTAGACCTCACGAGTCCCGAGGGGCTGGCAGTCGACCCGACCCGCCGCCTCATGTTCTGGGTCGACTCGGCGCCGGACAAGATCGAGAGAGCCCGGCTCGATGGCAGCGAACGCCGCACGCTGTTCCACACCCAGCTGGTCAACCCCCGCGCCATCATAGTGGTACCTTCCACCGGGTAGGTCGCATGGCCACGCCCCCTCCCCTCTCCTCCCATCATAGTGGTACCTTCCACCGGGTAGGTCGCATGGCCACGCCCCCTCCCCTCTCCTCCCATCATAGTGGTACCTTCCACCGGGTAGGTCGCATGGCCACGCCCCCTCCCCTCTCCTCCCATCATAGTGGTACCTTCCACCGGGTAGGTCGCATGGCCACGCCCCCTCCCCTCTCCTCCCATCATAGTGGTACCTTCCACCGGGTAGGTCGCATGGCCACGCCCCCTACCCTCCCCTCCCATCATTGTGGTACCTTCCACCGGGTAGGTCGCATGGCCTGGGTCCTGGGTGGTGAGCCCAACCTCGGAGGCCTGGTCCTGGGTCCTGGGTGGTGAGCCCAACCTCGGAGGCCTGGTCCTGTCTCTCTCTTCTCCTCCTCCTCCTCTCTCTTCTCTCTTCCTCCTCCCTCTCCTCATCCTCTATCCTCCTCTCTCTTCTCTCTTCCTCCTCCCCTCCCATCCTCCTCCCATCCTCATCCTCTGTCCTCCTCTCTGCTCCACCTTCACCTCCTCTCTCCTCCCTCGTCTCCTCTCCTAACGACCAGAGGACCACCGTGATGAAGCAGGCTGTTCCCGTTGTTTTGTCCTCTCTCCCGCTTTACGGCCAAATAAAAATGTTTGTGTACTCGCTCGCTCGCTCGCTCGCTCGCTCGCTCGTCGGCGCTTCCCGGGACTCCGCGACGAAGAGCGCCGCTCTGTTACCGTGGTGACCCAATTACGCTCGGAAAATATGGCGCGAATTAACTCCGGGCGCCGTCCTCGCCGCCGCCACCGCCGCCGCCGCCGCCGCCGCCGCCGTCATCTTCGTCAGCGACAGTGCCAGGATGAGGATGAAGAGCGCAGGGAGTCGCGTTTGTTCTTAGGGTCCTAATTATTTACCGCCTCGCCGTTTCGTCTCCCACCTCCGCCTCCCCCTCAGCCCCCCCCACCCGCTCGTCTCACTTTCATTTCGTTCGCACAAAAAACACGAAAATAGCTTCACTAACGAACGTTTTTTTTTATCCCCCTCGATGTTTATTCGGAACGCCGAGCTAATAAGCGCGGAGTCGTCGAAGTCGCGAGAGGTCGTTAAGGGGACGGGATCTCTGGCGACTCTGCTGCTGGTGGTTAGGGTGATCGATTCCCGCGCCGTGGGTTCGAATGCCGACACCTGCAGTGAATGGGGGAGTAAGCATTCCGTTGTACTACATCTTGAAATGTGCTCCTCAACAACATGACTCTGAAGTCACTGGAAGTGGCTTTGATTGAGTCTTGCGCTAATTGGCTAAAATAGCAATAGATATACGATATGACATCATCATTTATCGGCAGATTTTTCGATTTTATTCTTTCCCAGGACGGACTTTGAAAGGACCGCTTTCTCAGAATCTGAAACAGCTTTATTGACTTAGTTTTTGCAAACAAGGAATGTGTTTGTGTGCGATTGGTGCCTCACGTTGAACATTAAACTGACTAAAAGCATCCAGCAGATCGCTATGTCAGTCCCACTTCAAACACACATTTTAGTTTCTTCATCGCGGTTCATGACACGTGTTCCTGACGTATGATGATGATGCCCAGTGAGTCATTACAGCCACCGGGCTCTTTGGATGCCGTGTCCACAAATGATTGAAATCAGTGTTAAAATGTGATTGTTTCAATGTTGATGATTGTGATCGTTAATCTGGAGTCAGGAAGTGGTCAAGGTCACAAAGCAAAGGGCAGACGTACGGACATAATATGCACGCGTGTGAACGCACACACACACACACACATATATATATGCAGAAGTACAGACATATACTGTATGCATGGATGCACACACACGCATATATATACAGAAGTACAGACATATACGCATGAACGCACACACACACGCATATATATGGAGAAGTACAGACATATATGCATGGACGCACACACACACACGCACACACACACATATATACAGAAGTACAGACATACGTATATGCATGGATGCGCATAACACATGCACACACGCAAACATGCAGCTCTCTCACACACACACACACTCAGAACACACATCAAACAGATACACACACACAAACACACACACACACACACACATATATATACACAGAAGTACAGACATATATGCATGGACGCACACACACACACACACACACACACACACACACACATATATATGCAGTAGTACAGACATATATGCATGGACGCATACACACACATATATATACAGAAGTACAGACATATATGCATGGACGCATACACACACACATATATATATAAAGAAGTACAGACATACAATATATGCATGGATGCGCGTACACATGCACACACGCAAACACACACACACACACTCAGAACACACATCAAACACACACACACACACACACACACACTCAGAACACACATCAAACAGATACACACACACACACGCACACGCACACGCACACACGCACACACACACACACTCAGACGTCCATTAGGGTGATCTGTGAGACCACAGGGTCCGGCCCTACAGTGAAACATTTATAAAACAAGCTTAATGGTCACAGCCTAACGTTCAGTTCACACTGGGGACCTGACTGGCAATACCTCTCTCCCTCTCTCTCCCACTGCCTCCCTCCCTCCCTCTGTTCCTCCCTCCTCTGTTGTCTATCTATATTGTTATTCCTCTCCTACTATGTTGTTGTCGTTTTTACAGTATATCAATTTGAGAGAAGGAACAGAGGGAGGGAGGGAGGCAGTGGGAGAGAGAGGGAGAGAGGTATTGCCAGTCAGGTCCCCAGTGTGAACTGAACGTTAGGCTGTGACCATTAAGCTTGTTTTATAAATGTTTCACTGTAGGGCCGGACCCTGTGGTCTCACAGATCACCCTAATGGACGTCTGAGTGTGTGTGTGTGTGTGCGTGTGCGTGTGTGTGTGTGTGTGTGTGTGTGTGTGTATCTGTTTGATGTGTGTTCTGAGTGTGTGTGTGAGAGCTGTGTTTGCGTGTGTGCATGTGTACGCGCATCCATGCATATATTGTATGTCTGTACTTCTGTATATATATATGTGTGTGTGTGTGCGTCCATGCATATATGTCTGTACTTCTGCATATATATGTGTGTGTGTGTGTGTGTGTGTTTGTGTGTGTGTATCTGTTTGATGTGTGTTCTGAGTGTGTGTGTGTGTGTGAGAGCTGCATGTTTGCGTGTGTGTATGTGTACGCGCATCTATGCATATATTGTATGTCTGTACTACTGCATATATATGTGTGTGTGTGTGCGTTCAAACGCGTGCATATTATGTCCGTACGTCTGCCCTTTGCTTTGTGACCTTGACCACTTCCTGACTCCAGATTAACAATCACAATAATCAACATTAAAACATTAAAATCACATTTTAACACTGATTTCAATCATTTGTGGACACGGCATCCAAAGAGCCCGGTGGCTGTAATGACTCAACGACTCACTGGGCATCATCATCATCATCATACGTCAGGAACACGCATCGTTATTGTGAACCGCGATGAAGAAACTAAAATGTGTGTTTGAAGTGGGACTGACACAGCGATCTGTTGGATGCTTTTACTCAGTTTAATGTTCAACGTGAGGCACCAATCGCACACAAACACATTCCTTGTTTGCAAAAACTAAGTCAATAAAGCTGTTTCAGATTCTGAGAAAGCGGTCCTTTCAAAGTCCGTCCTGGGAAAGAATAAAATCGAAAAATCTGCCGATAAATGATGATGTCATATCGTATATCTATTGCTATTTTAGCCAATTAGCGCAAGACTCAATCAAAGCCACTTCCAGTGACTTCAGAGTCATGTTGTTGAGGAGCACATTTCAAGATGTAGTACAACGGAATGCTTACTCCCCCATTCACTGCAGGTGTCGGCATTCGAACCCACGGCGCGGGAATCGATCACCCTAACCACCCGGACCACCACCACCACCACCACCACCAGCAGAGAGTCGCCAGAGATCCCGTCCCCTTAACGACCTCTCGCGACTCCGACGACTCCGCGCTTATTAGCTCGGCGTTCCGAATAAACATCGAGGGGAATAAAGAACGTTCGTTAGTGAAGCTATTTTCCTGTTTTTTGTGCGAACGAAATGAAAGTGAGACGAGCGGGTGGGGGGGGGGGGGGGGTGGGGCTGAGGGGGAGGCGGAGGTGGGAGACGAAACGGCGAGGCGGTAAATATTAGG
>PIJE02001422.1:12023-32023 GCA_002895965.2 Coryphaenoides rupestris
AGCCTCGCCTTATTAAGGTTATGAATTGATGTTCTTTTGGAATGCGAGGTTAATAGCGATGCAGAGTGGACCCTGTAAACATCGGGCCCAGTGTGACATGGTTGAATTGAGCGATACCCTCCCCTCGTCCCGGTGATCGATAAAGCAGACGACGCTGGGGAAAAAGGATCCGTGGCGCTCGGAGGAGAACGTCTTTGGCAAAGTGAAGCGTCATTTATAATGATCGGGAGCTCGCTGTACGAGGACGTGTCTGGCAAAGTGATCAGGCCATCGATATGGACCCGGGCGGCCGGTGCTGATACAGCCTGACGCAGGACGCCTCAGACCCTCTGGGGGAGCACAAACCACCCAGGAAACCACAGACTACCTTTTAATATCGACTCAACTGTTTTACACAGACTACATGCGTGAGTGTGTGTTTACATGCATTCACGTGGCTGTGTGTGTGTGTGTGTGTGTGCGGTGTGTGTGTGTGTGCGTGCGTGCGTGTGTGTGTGTGTGTGTATGTCTGTGTGTTTCAAAACCCTTGTTTTTAATTAGGAAGCTCACACACCATCAGTGCTTCCTGAGTGCAATCAACTGTAAAAAATAGTATTCATAATAAAATATAATAATAAATAAAGAATATATTCATTATTGATCTATTCATTTCATTTCCTTTAGAATGTGTTTGATGACACAGCAAAAGCTAATATTGGATTTTAGCAACACATTACACATCGGCGAAAAAATCAGTTTCTCAAAAGGCCTTAAGGGGAAAAAGCAGAAACAGAGCAAAACGATATTTCTGGAAAGAATTCCTGTATACGCGTCAGCGTTTGAAAAAGCCTCCTGTCGCTGGAAAATAAACTTGCTTCGTCTAAAAATAACACTTTGAAAAACATCACTTGGCCCATTAACTTCTTTTAGTCCGTGGAGGTAAATAGACAAGCTTTGATCCGCACTGAAGAAGGTATGTCTCACTGGAAAAGTTATGCAGCAAAACACCACATGTCTGCCATCCCTTTAAACATGGAGACATGCTGGTGTTCACACAGATGGGCCTCTGTCTTGGAAACCATTCTCCCCTTCTTCAGTGTGTGGGTGTACATGTGTGTGTGTGCGTGCATGTGTGCGTGCATGTGTGCGTGCGTGTGTGTGTGTGTGTACACGTCAGTGTGTTTAACTGCGTACGGTGAATGTATGGTGTCTGTATGGTATCTGTGTGTGTGTGTGTGTGTGTGTGTGCTTGTGTGCATGCGTACGTGTGTGTGTGTGTGTGTGTGTGTGTGTGTGTGTGTGCGTGCATGTGTCTGAGGTGCAGGTTTATGCATGCGAGGGGCCTGGAATGGTGTTTATCGTTATTACAATTTCTGTCAGGAGTCGCCGTTGAATCAATGAACGAATACGTCCCCAGTGTTTCACTGTTTCATATATTCTAGTCATTATGAGTTAATCTTTCCTCACCTGCTCACCTTGTACAAGGAACACGATGTCACACACACACACACACACACACACACAAACCGCACGGCACCCAGCCAGAGATCCTAATCACCCAACAAGATGGAGATCAGCGGTCCAGACCCCTCCACTGTGTGTGTGTGTGTGTGTCTATGTGTGTGTGTATACACAAGCTTTTTATTACCCACCAGAGAAGGGGGAAGTGAAATTCCCTTATCACATTAATAACATCTCTGACAGTGTCAGGCGGACCTCTCGTGAGATGGGGAAAGCAGACAAGCAGAGAAAGTGGCTGAGCGGCTTTTTGGACATGCTCGGAACATTTCCACAGCAGAGACTAAACGAATAGAGGCTCACCATTATCATAGACCCACGTTGCACAGGGCTGGACCAGACAGTGATCCGCAGCAACAGTCCTCTCTAGACAGAGACAACTGTAGGACTGCACATGATACCAGGAGTCATCTCTAGACAGTCAACTGTAGGACTGCACATGGTTGTATTACATTTACATTTAGGGCATTTAGCAGACGCTTTTATCCAAAGCGACTTACAAAGAGTACATTTGTTGAAGGAGAGGCAGCAATATATCACTGTGGTACCAGGAGTTGTCTCTAGACAGTCAACTGTAGGACTGCACATGTACCAAGAGTCGCCTCTGGACTGAGACAACTGTAGGACTGCACATGGTACCAGGAGTCGTCTCTAGACAGAGTCAACTGTAGGACTGCACATGGTACCAGGAGTCGTCTCTAGACAGAGACAACTGTAGGACTGCACATGGTACCAGGAGTCGTCTCTAGACAGAGTCAACTGTAGGACTGCACATGGTACCAGGAGTCGTCTCTAGACAGAGACAACTGTAGGACTGCACATGGTACCAGGAGTCGTCTCTAGACAGTCAACTGTAGGACTGCACATGGTACCAGGAGTCGTCTCTAGACAGAGACAACTGTAGGAATGCACATGGTACCAGGAGTCAACTGTAGAGCTGCACAAAGATGGTTTTTCCCAATGTTGTTTTTGTTTTTTTAAATGTGTGTGTGTGTGTGTGTGTGGTCAGTGTGTTTGTCAACCTGTGTGTGTGTGTGTGTGTGTGTGTGCGTGTGTGTGTGTGTGTGTGTGTGTGTTTGTGTGTGCGTGTGCGTGTGTCTGTGTGTGTGTGCTTGTGCGTGTTTGAGTCTGTTTGTGCATCCGTGTAGGAATTTGTGCATCCGTGTGTGTGTGTGTGTGTGCGTGTGTGTGTGTGTTTGAGTGTGTGTGTACACGCAGAGATTTTGTGCATGCATCGTGTGTGTGTGTGTGTGTGTGTGTGCGTGTGTGTGTGTGTACACGCAGAGATTTTGTGCATGCATCGTGTGTGTATGTGTGTGTGTGTGTGCAGCAGTAGATTTCCACCCGAGGTCTGACCACCACCACCGATGACTCTCCATCCATCTTCGGGAACCACCGGGACGTGTGCTTGCATTACACACGACACAAGCACCTCCTGGCCTTCGCTCTCCCCTCGGTTCACCTCCTCTCTCCCCCCTCCCTCCCTCCTCCCCCCACACACCCTGATTGCGCCTTTGGTCCTTGTGGTTATCCATCTCTCTGCTCCTCCTCCTCCTCCTCCTCCTCCTCCTCCTCCTCCACCACCTCCTCCTCCTCGGCCACATCATTGTCAACACACATATATACATCCATATCTACATATATATCTAACCCAGTCATTCTTCCAGAATGAGAGACTGAGAGATTCTTCGCCGTTTCTCAGCATTCTCAAAAGAGCAGAGTTTGCAGTATAACAGTGAATCTCAATGAGTCCGAAACTTTTATTGAGCAAGGCACCTCACCCCATCATTCTCTCAAATCATACTTCACATTAATATCCACAGATGAATATCTATTAGTCTATCTGAACTATTTTAAGTCTGATGCTGGACGAGCTCAAATCCGGCTCCCACTTTCTTTCGTTTCATATTTGTTTCGACCAATCATGTTGCTGGAGGCGGGGCAGTTGACATAACTCCGCCCCATGCCGTTACTGGTTTCCTGTCCAGGTGTTCTGCTGGTGACCTGAGATGACCTAAACCCTGACCTGCTTTTTAATGCCATGTGACATTTGAAATCAGTCTGCTTTGGATAAAAGCGTTGATGAAAGTACGTTCGAAGTTCGAGTGATATTTGCCAAGTCTATTCGACAATGCAAAAAAAAAGTCACCTAAGAATAGTACGGCTCCTCGGACAGTGAAGGTTTCCTAAGACAACTGACTACTAACTCAGGAGCAGCAGGACACTCCTGTCACCCTTAGAACAAGAAATGGTTTATGGTGTGAGTTTGTTTGCTCTTGCACAGGAGTCCTGTCTCAGGGCTCGGATTTATCTTCACACACACACACACACGCGCACACACACACACACACACACACACACACACACACACACACACACACACACACACACACACACACACACACACACACACACACACACACACAGACACACACACGTATCCACATGGGGTATACAAACACCCTAACCACACACACATCATTAACACACCACCTTTTTTTCTTCCTCTCACTCATTCACTCTCACTCTGGCCTCCTGACAGCAGGCCGGCGCGGTGTTTTCGTGCCGCGGTTTGACCCAAATCCTCCCTCTTCCTGTCCGCCGACAAATGAAGGAAATGTTAGCGGCCGCTAAATGGCTGCGGGTGTGTTGTGATCACGAGTGGCTCTGACCTCGTGGCACCCCACCCCCCCATCCCCCCCATCCCCCCCACCCCTCCAGCTCGCCCTCAGCAAGGTGAGGGAGCACACAAACAAGCGAGTCTACTGATCAAACACCACTGACTCACACACACGCACACACGCACACGCATGCAACACACACATGCAGCACACAGCAATACATGCTCACAAAGAAACCGACAGAGAAACACACACACACACACACACACGGACACAGGCATAAGCACCTGCAAATACACATACACACTCACACATGGACACACACGTGCACACACACATACACATACACACACACACGCGCACACACATGCACACACACACACATGCACACACACACACCCATGCGCGTGTGCACACACACACACACACACACACACACACACAACAGACAACAGACACATACAACACACAGCAATACATGCTTGCAAAGAAACCGACGGAGAAACACACACAAACACACACACACACACACACACATGGACACAGGCATAAACACGTGCAAATACACACTCACGCATGGACACAGACGTGCAAACACACACACACACACACACACACGTGCACACACACATGCACAAACATGCACACCCACACACACCCATGCGCGTGTGCACACCCACACACACACACACACACGCGCGCGCACACATAACCACACACACACAGACACGGCAATGACAGTGGATTTGCGGGGGCCTGCCAACACCAGTAGTCCTCCCTGTTTGTCCTGCGGCACGGCCAGATGTGGCAGCCATGTTTGTCAGCCGCAGAGAGGAGAACACAGCTGCCAGTGCGGCTGTTTCCACCAGACCTGGGGCTCCAAGCATCCCGGTTAGAGAAAGGTAAAAGATAAATAACTTACAGCTGTCTCCGCCGTTGGACCCCGTTCACAAACACTTCGCGGGCCGTCCTAAATCCTCGTTTTTATTGCTGTTAACGTCTGCAATTAAGTACACAGAAGTACACAGTTACATAAAAAAATGGGAAAAAGAAAGTGATGTGCTACTCACCATGCAAAACTAATGTAGTGATATTATATGTATATATAATGACACTGTGGGATCAACAAATACAAAACAAACAAACTTTGTAGATATGATGTTCCCATCAAACTGCGTATGAGTGTTTGTCTCACAGCATGTGTCTGAATCTTCTCTCATCTCGCGTTTTTTTCTGCGTGCGTTCGGCCAATGTTGAATTAATGTATTTATTTATGTATCTTTCATGTATTTATTTATTCTCGGGGATTTCACAGATTGCAACGTGCTGTCGACTTGCCTCGGTTATGAATGGGAATGAGTCTCCGGTTTTTGACATGAGTCTTAAAGTGTAATTCAGGAGATTTGTCAGGCTCAGTAAAAAAGCTTTGACAGGCCGGCTAAGCCACGCAGGAATGGGCCCCAGAAAGATATTGGGCTGCAGGCACAAACTTTGTGGGGTCACCTACAGTGCTGTACAGCAAATGTTAAGTACATTACCTGGTTCGACACAGATATGATAACACACACACACACACACACGCAGACACACATAACAGCACAGAACTTAATGAGATCACGAACCTGCCCTATTTGTGTTGCTCGTTTAACGTTTATATATTGTATATGTTGTAGCCGGTATACTTATGCATCAAACTGAGTGAAAATCTGGAAATACAATTAAACACAATAACTGAGGTTAGTGTGTGTAAAATAAGGTTTTAACCTGAATTACTGTCAATGTAACCAAGGTCTCAAGAAGCACTGAGAGCATGTTGGAACAGACCTGCTTACGTTACAGGGGTCTGCAGCACCAGCGGCCCTGATTGACCCTGTCTGGCCAGAAGGGGTCCAAAGTTCTACCTGCCAATTCCTTCTTTGTCTACATGGCTTCTTGGATCAGGTTGCAGTTGCCATTTATATCCTGGCAGGTCCAAACAGACTCCAGTCAAAGGTGCTGGCTTCCTTCAGCACATGTCTTGTTTCAAGGACTTTCTTGTAGTTAGTGGCGTTGGAGTTCTGGTTCAGGTCCATGTGCAGTCTTGAGGTTATTTGGCTCCTTGATGAAGGCCTCTCTACTCACTTATATCCCTTTCTTCTCCATCAAGTAGGTGTAGCCGAGGCGACCACTCACAGGTCTCGAACCTGCCACCTCGTCAACTACAACACACCGGCATGGGAGTCGAACGCTCTAACCAATGAGCAGAAAAGCCCAGGCTTCCAGCTCAGGGGTTAGAAGCGTTCTTAAGGCTAGGGGTGTGAGGATTTACCACGTACTGCCGCCAACGAGCGTGCTAGCTCAGTTGGCATCCGTTACATAGGCCTTCCTCAACATGGCCGTTCCTGACCCCTCCAGCTGGAAGGCCTCCTGCTCACTCTCAGATCTCGGAGAGGCCCTTCTGTGCATCCGGTGCTCTGTCCTCTCCTCCTGGAAGGCGTTCATCTCCTGCCTGATGGGTTCTTTCTCTGTCTATAAGGCCTTCCTCCCCTCAGCCATGCCAGCCACCTCTTCATCGACCTGCTCCTCCTCCCTCCGGAAGGCCTCTCTCTTTACCTCTAGCTCCCTCTTCTCCTTCAGGTAGGCCTTCCTCAGCTTGGCAATCTCTGTCACTTCCAGTTGGGGTCTCCTTCCCGATGGAGATCACTTCCTCCTCATCTCTGAAGGCCTTTCTGTGCATCTGGTTCTCACTCCCCTCATTCCTGAAGGTGTCCATCCATCCTGCCTGATTTTTTCTTTCTCCATCTGGAAGGCCTTCCTTACCTCAGTCATGTCAGCCACCTCTTTATTGAATCTTACCTTCTCTGCAGCCAGGCTGGAGCCCAGCTCCTGGGCAGCTTCCTTTAGGGAGACAACCTCCTTCTCCAAGGAGGTCACCATTTTCTTTCCAAATGTGCAAGCGTCTTCTTTTTCTTCTTGTACTTGATTTTTATGGTGGTTGGCAAACAACATTGTGGGGAATTACCACCACCAACTGGAATGTAGTGTGGATCAGCAAGCGCCCGCACACACACACACACACACAACACACACACCACACAGGCACACACACACACACACACACACACACACACACACACACCACACACACAGCACACACATGCACACAGGCACACACACACATGCACACACATGCACACACACGCACACACACACACACACACACACACGCACACACAAACCGCCGCCACCAAGGCACAAACATAAACTTGAAACACATACACCCGTTATGACCCTCACAGTCTCTCTGACCCCCTGTTCTCCTTTTACTGCTGCACTCCACCACTTGTTTCCCTCTCTCTCTCTCTCTCTCTCTCTCTCTCTCTCTCTCTCTCTCTCTCTCTCTCTCTCAAAAACAACAACAAACACAACAAAAAACATAACAAACAAACAAAAAAACGGAAGAGAAAGGCGAGGCTATGGCTGGGTGTTGTTTAATAGCAGCAGCAGCAGGAGCACCACCAGCAGCAGCAGCAGCAGGCAGCAGCAGGAGCACCAACACCACCAGCAGCAGCAGCAGCAGCAGCAGCAGCAGAGGCAGACGGCGGTGGCGCCCTGCTAAAGGCATCAGGCTTAATGACTATTGGCAAGAAGAAGCCGGGGCTGGGGGGGGGGGAGAGACTGTGTTCTGCAGTGACACAGAAAAGGCAGGGCTGCAGGGCTTTCCTTCCACTACTAGTGCTGCTGTCAACCGCGCTGAGCAGGAAGACTGCTGAAGCGCCGGGAAAAACAGAGAGAGAGGCAAATAGCGAGAAAGTTTAGCGGCGGGTCAACTCTGTACCCTTGTCACATGTCGTTAGGGGCGAGCACGCCACGCTGTGACGCTACGGCGGCGCGGCTAACAGCTAGTCTGACACATTGGGCCCGATTTCTCTCTTTCTCTCTTTCTTTCTTCCTTTCTTTCTTTCTTTACTTTCTTTCTTTCTTCTTTCTTTCTTTATTTCTGTCAGACCTACACACACACACACACACACACACATGCATGCACACGCACGCACACATGTACACAAAAGAGATAAAAGAGATGTAAAAGAAATGGAAGATAAGATATCAAAATAACATAAAACATACATTACGCCTGCATAATCATTATTGTATTCCTTTGCGCTATGAAATACGCACATATACGGACATGCACACATACACACACACACACACGCAGTCGGGTCATTCTAACTATTTGTTTCTTTATTTTCTGCTTTTTATGTTTTCCGTGCACTCATGCATTAATCGACACACACACACACACACACACACACACACACACACACACAGACACACACACACACACACACACACACGCACACACACACACGCACACACAGACAAACGGAAGCGCCCATGGGCAGCCGCGTCCCTCACTATCCTCCAACCTGTGCTGCTGGAGACGCATGTCACAAGTTATTGGGCCTCAAACTTTGTTTGACTCTTTGCTTCGGCACACACTGCAATCTAACAAACAGACCCAGAACTGAACCTTAAATATCTCTCTCTCTCTCTCTCTCTCTCTCTCTCTCTCTCTCTCTCTCGCTCTCTGTCAAATAAATCATGGAAATAGCGCAAATATACAACAATGTACAACCAATAGAAATCAGTGGTGTCTCAGCAGCAGCCCAAGACCGTGATTCAGTGTCAAATATAAGTCCTCGGTTTATATTAGTCCACGAAAATCCACCTTTGACTGACATATATTATTCTTTGTTGAGTTAAAGTTTTTTTTTTTTACAAATTCAATTGGGAACAAATGGTTATGCAGTTGAGTAAGTTGGCGAAGGCTCAGTGGTCTATCTGTGGATCCAGGCAGCGTGCAAGCTTTCCCAATCAGCACCCCAGCGGACATCAGATCCATGATTCTCACATTCAGCACGGACCCACAGAGATGTGTGTTGTTTTTCTACCACAACGTGTGTGAGATTTATGTGTGCCAGTGCCCCCCCCCCGGCTCTATGTTTACAATAGGCATTCTGACTGGTCCCATTTCAGACATAATTTTATCCTTTCCTTCTGTCTGTCTTTCTTTCCTTCCTTTCTTCCTTTCCTCCTTCCTTGCTTCCTTTCATTCTTTCTTTCTTATTTCTTTCTCTTTTTTCTCTCTCTCTCTCTGTCACACACACACACACACACACACACACACACACACACACACGGATAGGCACGGACACACAAATAACCTCAGGTAATCTCCTCTGTCAGAGCTAATAAGACATCTTCAGCAGCAAGGGAGTGAACACCAGGCGACTGGTGTGTGTGTGTGTGTGTTGTGTGTGTGTGTGTGTGTGTGTGTGTGTGTGTGTGTGTGTGTGTGCGCGTGAGAGAGAGATATGGGAGAGGGGGTGTGAAGTGGTCTTTAGTAAGTGTTAATTGCTTGTCAGTGGTAGCTTAATTAGAACCAACTCTGGATGTCTCTGGGTTGTGTGTGTGCGTGTGTGTGTGTGTGTGTGTGTGTGTGTGTGTGTGTGTGTGCGTGTGTGTGTGTGTCTATCCTAGAGCAGAGTAAAACCTTTCAACGACAACTAGAATACCAGTTTGTTACATTATTACACACACACACGCACGCACGCACACACACACACACACACACACAACCCAACCCAACAACCCAAATCAGGATGTGGTTGTGGGAGTGTGTCTGTTTGGTGGCTGGCTTAATTGGCCTCACCTGGCCCAGTCAGTGCACCACAGGTTCAGTCAGACACCAGCACAGTCCTTGTCCTTGGAGGAGCCTCGGACTAAGCCACACAATGTGTCATTGTGGCAAAGGAAAAATTGCTACAATGGTGCTTTAGCAATAGCCAGACATCGCAGCAGCAGAACCACGCAGACGTGTTCATTTGAGGTCAGAGACACAGTGAGCTGAAACCAGGCGGCTCCTAATACAGGATCAGACGGAACGTGAAGCATGACGAAACCGGAGTTCTGCTTCTCTTGCTCACATTGACGCTGACACTGAGGCCTAATGCCGCCTGTCACTGTGACTTTCACTAATGTGCTTTCAATGGACGAAGTGTTCTAACAGCCCAAGTATGTGTGTGTATGTGTGTGTGTGTGTGTGTGTGTGTGTGTGTGTGTGTGTGTGTGTGTGTGTGTGTGTGTGTGTAAAATCTCAAGTAAGGAGTCATTACAGCTGAATCCACTCATCGTCCACACCTTCGTAGGGCCTTCCAAAGTTCAGAAACACACACACACACACACACACACACACACACACACACACACACACACACACACACACACACACACACACACACACACACACACACACACACACACACACGTAATCATGCACACAATCACACAATCACATGCCTCTGTAGTTATACAGTATGTATGTGGAGACACCCTTTACCCACCCTCTGTTACTCACATATAACCCCCCAGACACACACACACACACAGCACATAGACGCAGACACAAGCACACACCCGTGCTGTTCCCCTGGCATGCGCACACACATCCGCTCCCGGGGTCAGAGGGTGACACGGTGACATCAGGTTTAGCGCTGGATAGAAGCCTCCAGCACCATGCGTCACACACACACACACACACACACACACACACACACACACACACACACACACACACACACACACACACACACACACACACACACACACACACACACACACACACACAAGGAAGGATAGAAGGATAGAGTGAGCCAGGCTGTCTCCTCACCCTCCCTTGTTCTTTGTGTGTATCCGGTGAGGCGTTGCTGGCTGGGGGTGACGAGACCCTCGCTCCGTGACTCACCGCAGAGCCACCTGCCAGCACACCGCCACGCCACCGCCAGACCACCGCCACACCACCGCCACCCCGCCACACCACCGCCAGACCACCGCCACCACCGCCACCACCACCACACCACCACACCGCTGCCACTCGGAAAACGCGGATAAGGGAATTCCACGGCACCATCCGACTGTCGCCCCATCCAGTGATAATTACAAACTGGACCGGGCCAAATGACAAACAGACTTGATTAGGCCATACATTCCCTGCAAGTGACGCTCACCAGTTACACACACACTACACACACTACACACACACACACGACGCACACACACACACACACATACACGCGACAAACACACACACGTTGAGACTGCTTGGGTCATCATGGCCTACACCCTGCTTCCCAGGTCCTTTACTCAACACAGACACACTCTCTCTCTTACCCCTCCCCCCCTCACACACACACACAAGCTATTCACTCAGCAGACACACCACATGTGTGCTCATCACTGGCTCCCACCTGCCCCACCCTACCCCACCCTCATAACACCCCCTCAACCCCCCCACCTCCACCTCCACCCCCACCCCAACCCCCCCACTCCCCCCAGACCTGGAACATGTGGTGAATGGTGTCACACAGCTCGGTGTGGTTCTCAATGATTACACACTCGAAAACACCTCGCAGAAGTGTTACCTGATTGGCTATAAGGCCATAGGCGACAGCGATTGTATGGATGTTGTAGTGAGTCCCAGTAATAAGATATATATACAGTATATATAATAATTTATATATATATGGCGCCGCAGTGGGGGAACGACCTCCCGGCTGACGTCAGGACGGCAGAGTCGCTCGCCAGCTTCTGCAAGAGACTCAAGACCCACCTGTTCAGAGTTCACCTGGACCCCTCCCCCCCGCGCCTTCCATCTGTGAACCCTATAGCACTAACTTGCGTGTTTGTACGTCTTGGCGTTATTAATAGACCTTCTTAGATGTTCTTGGATGTTGCTAATGCACCTCAGAATGGCACGTCTGCTCTTATTCCAGCTATTATGCAGGCTGCCTAGCAATTATGAAACTCCTTCTGTTAGCCTTGAAACTATGAATGCTCAAAACCTTTGGATAATAGTGTCTGCAAAATGCCCTGAACGTAAATGTAAATGTAATATCTATATATATATACATTAGGTATATTATACAGTATATAGGTATATGGACAACAGCAACAAGGTGCAGGTTGTCTAATTAACCTTGAAGGGATGTGAGAGTATTACAAGCGTATGTTGGAGTTAAAGATACATTTTCATTAACTCCACCGTGAAAACAAGGCTGTTTTTAACGAGGCTGGACCACCGCATGTTTCGAGCACCGCGTGCAGGTGTCCAACGTGCCGCTGTAATAAGACGTGTGCGCTCGATTTGCATAACACATGAAGAAAGTGGAAAGAAGTAAAATGCTGAAGAAAATAAAGGACGACCTTTAACGTCTTTCTTTGATCAGGTTGACATTAAAAGAGTGTGTGTGTGTGTGTGTGTGTGTGTGTGTGTGGGTGTGTGTGTGTGGGTGTGTGTGTGTGTGTGTGTACACGAGACGAGTGTGTGTGCACGAGTGTGTGTGTGTGTGTGTGTGGTGGGCCGGTGTATTGGGTTCGAGGTGATCGCTCTCCTCGGCTCTCTGTTCCGTCTAACTAGCTGCAGACCCGGTAGGGAGAGAGAGAGAGAGAGAGAGAGAGAGAGAGAGAGAGAGAGAGAGAGAGAGAGAGAGAGAGAGAGAGAGAGAGAGAGAGAGAGAGAGAGAGAGAGAAAGAAGAGAGAGAGAGAGAGAGAGAGAGAGAGAGAGAGAGAGAGAGAGAGAGAGACCCCCACAGCACCCAACTTCAAACAGCTGCGGGCAGGGTGCCACACATTGACAGCAC
The DNA here is from genome assembly GCA_002895965.2 of Coryphaenoides rupestris. Classification (NCBI taxonomy): domain Eukaryota; kingdom Metazoa; phylum Chordata; class Actinopteri; order Gadiformes; family Macrouridae; genus Coryphaenoides; species Coryphaenoides rupestris. The sequence continues at coordinate 24,824 of PIJE02001422.1, forward strand.
ACACACACACACACACACACACACACACACACACACACACACACACACACACACACACACACACACACACACACACACACACACACACACACACTAAGAACACCCAACACGTTCAGTTGTTGGGTCTGGAATGCACTTCAGCACAGAGCATTACGGGACGGACGACTTCGAGACACACACACACACACACACATCGCTTTATTCTGATACACTGGAGTCTTCATTTCTGTGTTGGACATGTACATCCTTCATACATGACGCTCATACACACACATACTGTACATACAATCACACACACACACACACACACACACACACACACACATGCATTAACTATGACCGCGCGTGCACCGCTGTCGTGTCACATGTCACATGGTGAGATCGAAATGCAACAGACAAGGAATTCGTTTAATGTCGTCCGTCGCTGATTTTTATAGCATGCACATGTTTCCTCTGTTTCAGTTTAACCACCACTGACTAACGGGCTCGCCGAGTATGTGTGTGTGTATATGTGTGTGTGTGTGTGTGTGTGTGTGTGTGTGTGTGTGTGTGTGTGTGTGTGTGTGTGTGTGTGTGTGTGTGTGTGTGTGTATGTGTGTGTGTGTGGGTGTGTGTGGGGTGGGGTTTGAGTGTATCTGGCCGTTGTTACCGTTGGACCGCTGGCTTAATATCAGAGTTTATCTAAAACACACGTGAGACGGCCATCAGGTCTGACCACATCAGCTCAACACGAGCTTCCATTCATCTTTTTATTCAAACATTCTTTATCGACTGTTTGCATCTGCTTTGGCATTTGGTTGTGTGTGTGTGTGTGTGTGCGTGCTTGATTGTGTGTGTGTGTGTGTGTGCTTGCGTGTGCGTGCGTGTGCTTGATTGGGTGTGTGTGTGTGTGTGTGGTCTGTTGCACAGCTCGCTTCTCACTGTTTTGGGGTTTTTTTCCGCGACCATCTATATTGCGTCTTTCTCTCAACATGAGTCACGTCTCCAGGAAAAATACGCTAAAAACAAAATCATATTTGGCTAACGGCCCGCCCTCCACCACCACACCAACCCATATCAAACCCACACGGCGGTTACAAATGGGCGACGGTTACGAATGTGTTAGCGACACGAGTAAACTAGCAGCAAGGTCAGAGCGGCGTGCGCGGGCCAGGGGGGGGGGGGGGGGGTGGGGTTAGCAACAGCGCCTGTGTGTTACTCACTGCATGGTGACAGAGGTTAGGGCTCGGTAGGGCTCGCCAGCAGGAAGGCCGCCAGTGACAGCTAATGAGACAGCGTCGTGACAGCGGAAAGCGTCCGTCGGTTAGCAGTTAAAGGTTTCGCCGGGCGGGGAAAAAAAAATAAAACGTGGCTTCGTTCACGCTCGTGAAAATGTTACGGCTACATTATTAACATTATTAACTCTTTTGCCGTTAAATACGTGTCTTTCTTTCGCCGGAGATAAATTGTCGGAGCGGTCAAACGGGACACGTCACACGCACACGCGCAGAAAAAAACAGCCGTGTCGACCCGTAACAGATGTTATGTGTGTGTATGTGTGTGTGGTGTGTGTGTGTGTACGATGTGTGTGTGTGTGTGTGTGTGTGTGTGTCAGAACAGAGAGAAATCCAAGAGGGCGAGGACAGCCAGTGACATTGCCTGGTTGATTTTTAGCACCAAGTGTGTGAAGCATCACATGGTGGCAACACATTCCCCTGACAGCCTTCAGCGTCAACACCGTGGCAACGCGGTGCTGAGCCTGACCACTAGTGACAAGGAGAGCAGTAGGAGCAGCAGGAGGAGGAGGAGGAGGAGGAGGAGGAGGAGGAGGAGAGGAGGAGAGCATGCAGATCAGAGCACTAGGCCACTGCTGGAGGGAGCAGATGGGCGACACATCTGTAGCAGTCTTACCACCAAACTGCTAACTGTAAATGAGTTAATGAGCCATAATGACTTTAAACACAGCATCTTTATATCATTGTAGAGATGTCATGGGATATTAGACCCCCAGCGACGACAGTGATTTAAAATGGTCTATTCTAGAGATGCTGGTCTCGCTGGGTCGTTCCTTAATCATCTATGGCAAGCTTTATCAGTAGCTTTAAAGTAACGACAAATCTGCTTAAAGCTACTCAAATCTGTATCCACTGACTTAAATATCCTTGCTTTTATCCTTGGTGAGATAAAAGCAACACACACCTGTGGGCTCACCATCTGCAGGGAGAGTCATTGGGGTCGGGTGCATTGTATACCGGGCGGTAGGCAAAAGCGGGGTCCTGGGCGTGCGGATCCCCGTCATCGCTGACTGGTTCTAGGGACGTGGAACGTCACCTCACTGGCGGGGAAGGAGCCGGAGCTGGTGCGGGAGGTGGAGCGGTACCAACTAGATATGGTTGGGCTCACCTCCACGCACAGCACCGGTTCTGGGACCAAACTCCTGGAGAGGGGCTGGACCCTCTACTTCTCCGGAGTTGCCCAGGGTGTGAGGTGCCAGGCGGGTGTGGGGATACTCACAAGTCCCCGGCTGAGCGCCGCTGTGTTGGAGTTCTCTCCAGTGAACGAGAGGGTCGCCTCCATGCGACTGCAAGTCGCTGGGGGGAAGGCTCTGACTGTTGTGTGTGCCTACGCACCAAACAGCAGCTCAGAGTATCCGGCCTTCTTGGAGTCCTTGGGTGACATCCTGGAAAGGGTTCCATCCGGGGACTCCATAGTTCTACTGGGGGACTTCAACGCACACGTGGGCAATGATGGAGAAACCTGGAGGGGAGTGATTGGGATGAACGGCCTGCCCGATCTGAACCAGAGTGGTTATTGGACTTCTGTGCTAGTCATGGACTGGCCATAACAAACACCATGTTCGAACATAGGGTGGTCCACAAGTGTACCTGGTACCGGACCACCTTAGGCCAAAGGTCGCTGATCGACTTTGTAATGGTATCAGCAGATCTGCGGCCGCATGTTTTGGACACTCAGGTGAAGAGAGGAGCAGAGCTGTCAACTGATCACCACCTGGTGGTGAGTTGGATCAGATGGCGCGGGAGGCTGCCAGACAGACCTGGTAAACCCAAACGTGTAGTGAGGTTGAACTGGGAACTTCTGGTGGAAGCCCCTGTCCGTAGGGTCTTTAACTCCCACCTCCGGAAGAACTTCTCGTGCATCCCGGGGGAGGTTGGCGACATGGAACCTGAGTGGGCCATGTTCAGAGCCTCCATTGTAGAGGCTGCGGCTCGGAGCTGTGGTCAAAAGGCTGTCGGTGCCTGTCGTGGCGGCAACCCAGAACACAAAATACACAAAATACAAACCACCGGTGGTGGACACCAGCGGTGAAGGAAGCCGTCAGGCTGAAGAAGGAGGCCTTTCGGGCCTGGTTGGCCCAGGGGTCTCCTGAAACAGCAGACAGGTACCGGGAGGCCAAAAGGACCGCAGCTTCAGCGGTTGCTGAAGCAAAAACCCGGGTGTGGGAGGAGTTCGGGGAGGCCATGGAGCAGGACTTTCGGTTGGCCTCAAGGAGGTTCTGGCAAACTGTCCGGCGACTCAGGAAGGGAAAGCAGGGCAAAGAACACTTTGAGGAGCTCCTGAACCCGACCAGTACGTCCTCTATGGAAGAGGCAGAGTCTGAAGACTCGGGGGAATTCTCACCCATATCCTTGGTAGAGGTCACTGAAGTAGTCAAAAAGCTCTTCAGTGGCAAGGCGCCAGGTGTGGATGAGATTCGCCCTGAGATGCTGAAGGCTCTGGACATTGTCGGGCTGTCGTGGCTGACACGCCTAGTCAATGTAGCGTGGAGGTCGGGGACAGTACCTGTGGAGTGGCAGACCGGGGTGGTGGTCCCCATTTTCAAGAAAGGGGACCGGAGGGTGTGCTCCAACTATCGGGGTATCACACTGCTCAGCCTCCCCGGGAAAGTTTATTCCAGGGTGCTGGAGAGGAGGCTCCGGCCGATTGTCGAACCTCAGCTCCAGGAGAAAGAATGCGGATTCCGTCCTGGCCGTGGAACAGTGGACCAGCTCTTTACCCTCGCAGGGTTGTTGGGGGGCGCATGGGAGTTTGCCCATCCAGTCTACATGTGCTTTGTGGACTTGGAGAAGGCCTATGACCGTGTCCCCCGGGGAATCATGTGGGGGGTACTACGGGAGTATGGGGTACCGGGGCCGTTGGTACGTGCCATTCGGTCCCTGTATGAACAAAGTGCGAGCTGCGTCCGTATTCTCGGCACAAAGTCAAGCATGTTCTCAGTGGGTGTTGGACTCCGCCAAGGTTGCCCCTTGTCACCGGTTCTGTTTGTGATCTTCATGGACAGAATCTCAAGGCGCAGCCGAGGTGGGGAGAGTGTCCGGTTTGGGGACCTCAGAATTGCATCTCTGCTCTTTGCAGATGATGTGGTTCTGTTGGCTACATCAGACCGTGACCTCCAGCATGCACTGGAGTCAGCACCTCCAAGTCTGAGGCCATGGTTCTCTGCCGGTTCTCTGCCGGAAAACGGTGGAGTGTTCCCTCCGGGTTGGGAGTGAGTTGCTGCCTCAAGCGAAGGAGTTCAAGTATCTCGGGGTCTTGTTCACGAGTGAGGGCAAAATGGAGCGGGAGATGGACAGACGGATTGGTGCAGCGTCTGCAGTGATGCGGGCGCTGTACCGGTCCATTGTGGTGAAGAGGGAGCTGAGCCGGAAGGCGAAGCTTTCGATTTACTGGTCCATCTACGTTCCAACCCTCACCTATGGTCACGAGCTTTGGGTAGTGACCGAAAGAATGAGATCGCGGATACAAGCGGCTGAAATGAGTTTCCTCCGCAGGGTGGCTGGGCTCAGCCTTAGAGATAGGGTGAGGAGCTCAGACATCCGGAGGGAGCTCTGAGTAGAGCCGCTGCTCCTCCGCATCAAAAGGAGTCAGCTGAGGTGGTTCGGGCATCTGATTAGGATGCCCCCCGGGCGCCTCCCTTTGGAGGTTTTCCGGGCACGTCCAACTGGGAGGAGACCCCGGGGCAGACCCAGAACCCGCTGGAGGGATTACATATCTCGTCTGGCCTGGGAACGCCTCGGGATCCCCCAGGAGGAACTAGAGAGTGTGGCTGGGGAGAAGGAAGCCTGGGGGGCCCTGCTTAGCCGGCTGCCACCGCGACCCGACCCCGGATAAGCGGACGAAAATGGATGCTTTTAATTGTCAACATACACATGGTGCTGACATGGTGTGTGTATGTGTGTGTGTGTGTGTGTGTGTATGTGTATTACTGTGTGAAATTTGTATTTTGTGTTCTTCTTTGTCTCGTTTGTTTATTGCTGTTCTGTCACTGTGTGGATGTTTTAATCATGACCTGCCAGGGGACTGCAGATGAAATAAATAAATAACTGTGGTACAATGCTTCAGACGGTAACATGTATGTTTAATATTGTACATGGTCCCTTCCAAATAAAATAAAGAAAAGACAAGAAAAGCAAGACAGCAGAGCAGAGAGAGGTTCAGGGGTGCGATGGGGGGTTTGGTACCTGGCTTGATGTTCGGGTAGATCTCTGCCCCCCCGGCGTGCCTGACCGACTTGAGATGCCGCCTGGGTCTTGCGTCTCCTCGTTTCCGTCATCTACACACACACACAACACACACCACACACACACACACACACACACACACTTACACTGGTCGAGATTTCCGGGGACATTTGTCGGGGTCTTTTGTGAGAAAACATGCTTTTTCCTAGCCCATGGAAATGTGAGCACACAGGACGTGATGCGGCACGACAGACCCTTTATCATCGTAGGATACACACAGGAGCACACCACATAATTAGTATGATGGGCTTGCTCCTGTGTGTTTTCTACGATGACGCAACAACCAACAGAGCACTTTGTCTGAACATTGATATTATAGTTGTGGTCGACCAATCAGTGATCTGCAGTATGCCGTAGAGATCCATCACTGCACAGGTCATTTGGCACAGCATGGCTCAGGTTTGAGGGCGGATGCAGGGAAACTAGAGCTAGATGATGATTGGTTCCAGCCCGGCCCAGCCCGGCAGTGGGAACCAATCGAGTCATCCGATCAACCAATTACAGTCACGACTGTTTTCTATGAAAAACAACAATGAGTATAAGAAAGCATCATCACACATAATTCAAATTATGTGACAGTTTTCTTTTACATAATGAAGACATCATTCATTTCTGCCATTCATTGCCCAGACGTAAACACACATCTCGCACACACACACACCACCACATACACACACACACACACACACACACACACACACACAAACAGTACACCCACACATAAACACTCACACACACACACACACACACTATACACACATACACGCACAAAAACTCTACACACACGAGCACACTTCACACACACACACACACATACACGCACAAGCAGTACACACACACACACACACACTATACACACATACATGCACACACACACACACACACACACACACATACACACACACACACACACACACACACACACACACACACACACACACACACACCAACAACAACAAAAACAAGAGTGATGTATGTGTGTGTGTGTGTGTGTAAATGAGATTATGTGCTTGGTCGGCACCGGGCTCTTTAGCTCAAAGACAATGTTGTCTCTCTCTCTCTCTCTCTCTCTCTCTCTCTCTCTCTCTCTCTCTCTCTCTCTCTCTCTCTCTCTCTCTCTTTCTCTCTCTCTCTGTGTGCTGGGGTGCAGCAGCAGCTCTGCTCTCATCACTCATCTCTCTGGCTGTCAGGGGGTCGCCTGCAGGCCCACTGCGACTCAGCCCTTTACTCTAAAGGCAAACCCTGGCTCTGAACACAAAAGCCCATTGATTCACCTTCACCCACCTCTCCCACGCGCACGCACCCCTCCCCGGGCCAACCCCATCACTCAGGCTTTTAAGGTAATGACAAATTGTGCAAGGTACAGCTATTTGGTGGAAAATGTCGTACCTCGCAATTTGTTTGTTTGTAAGTTTGTGTGCGATGGCTGTTTTCCCGTGTCAATCTGCCATGTTTGTTTGTTTGGTCCGTCTGTTGTTTTTTTGGTGTCGCCCTGCCTCCACCCGCCTCCACCTCCTCCAACCGCCTCCGCCCGCCTCCTCCCGCCTCCAACGCATCCACCGCCTCCACCTCCTCCACCGCCTCCTCTGCCTACACCACCTCCACCGCCTCCACCGCCTCCTCCACCGCCTCTACCGCCTCCACTACCTCCACTGCCTGTGTGTGCTTGTGATCAGTGTTG